>CAUYLG010061101.1:0-11230 GCA_963573385.1 Cacajao melanocephalus
TTCCCCTCCCTGTGTCCATGTGTTCTCATTGTTCAACACCCACTTATGAGTGAGAACATGCGGTGTTTGGTTTTCTGTTCTTGTGTCAGTTTGCTGAGAATTATGGTTTCCAGCTTCATCCATGTCCCTACAAAGATCATGAACTCATCCTTTTTTATGGCTGCATAGTATTCCATGAAGTATATGTGCTACATTTTCTTTATCCAGTCTATCATTTATGGGCATTTGAGTTAATTCCAACTCTTTGCTATTATGGATAGTGCCACAATAAACATACATGTGCATGTGTCTTTATAGTAGAATGATTTATAATCCTTTGGGTATACAGTCAGTAATGGGATTTCTGGGTCAAATGGTGTTTCTAGTTCTAGATCCTTGAGGAATCACCACACTGTCTTCCACAATGGTTGAACTAATTTTCACTCTCACCAACAGTGTAAAAGCCTCCTTATCTGTCCACATCCTCTCCATCATCTGTTCTTTCCTGACTTTGTAATGATCACCATAAATTAGTGTTCTCAGTGCTGTCATTTTTAAAACTTTTGGTTGAATTTTTTGATAACTGCCTGATATGATTTCAGATTTATGTGTTCTTTCTTTGATGTGCTTTTTTCAGCTCTATTATTTTGTATTCAAAAACTACCTTTTCTTATTTCTAAAGCTCTCAACCTTCCATTTCTTAATGTCAAAATTTGGATTCTAGATTCTTATAACAGTTAAAAAAAATCTCTTTCAGAATGCAGATAGTTTTAACTTCTTTTTGCATTTTTGAGTTTCATAGAATGTACGATGTGATGTTTTTCCTCTATGATATTCTTCACCCAATCAGTGATTATAAGTTCCTATATTGGAAATCTTTATTGTATGAATAGAACTTTTCTAAGGTCATGTCCTAAGGACATAGCATGACATGTTTAACTTAACAACAACAACAACAACAAAACCCTACTCCTCAATTTAAGGAATAATTTGTTTACATTTCTAATTTTAAAGTTTTTGTCACTTGACTTTCCATCTTAAGTCTAATGCATTTTGATGAAATTCCAGGAATCCTACCTTTTCTGTAACTTCCATTGCCAACACACTAGTATTCGTGGTCATTCCACATTCTTTCTTGGAGTAGCAGAGGAACACAATTATTTTCTTTCTTAAAGAAGTTGTTTTTCAGTTAAAAAAATAAATATTCTCAATGGCAACCTCAGGGCAGTCATCCAGACTACATAAAAAGTTTCTTTTTGGCAAGAATAAAACTTAGGATACACATAATATGCGCATAACTCTCTGAAAGAACACAATGCTTCTCCAGAGTTCAGATTTGAGATTTTTAGGGGAGGAGAAGGACAAGCAGCATTCAGTAAAACTTAACCTGTCACAGGCATAGAATAGCAAACCCTTTTTGCAGCTGCAAAAATATGCATGTTTACTAGTTTCACTGTGCCTCTGCCTTAATTCATGCAAGCTTGCCTCAGTCTCACTGTTCATTGAACAAGCAGGGACTGTGTCACGGTTTCAGGCACATTACAGAGCAGGAAACTTCTTGAATCTCAAATTCAACCCATCACCTAGATAGGCAGAACTCCTCCAACTTGGTATTTTTTTCTTTATTTCTTTGTTTCGTATTCTGTCACATATTATTCACTAAGTTGCTTAAGGGCAGATGTGTATTCCATCTATAAGACACATCTTCTGAAGAGATAACAAGTGCAACTCTTAGTGATCATTGCATGCAAATAGAATACTTTTGCTATTTTTGAAGTGATACATGATATTTATAGCTATAGGCTATTTTAATATATAAGTGTATAAGAATGTAACTTTTTTTTCTTTTTTTTTTTTTTTAAACTGAGACTTCAGCTCACCAAGGTGGCAAAGCCTTAGCATTAGTCAATTAAGTGATTAACACTTTTCCCTAGGGTCACATCTGTATTTTTCGATTTTTAAAAAATAAAGGCAATACAGGAGTGGGCACTGAGATCAGCGCCTGGTACCACAGAGTCTTACAGAGTCTCATCTTCCTCTTTGAACAGAGTCCAGTCAGGTTACTGCTGAGTCTTGGAATCTTCTCTGTCTCTCTCTGTCTCCCTCTCTCTCTCTCTCTCTCTCTCTCTTTCTCTCCTATCACCCTCCATGACACTTTAAGCTCAGATAAATATTCTGTTCTTACTCCATAGTGAAGCATTAGAAAACTCTGAGGCTCTGTGTCTCTCCAAGGTTCTCAGACATAATTAATAGCCATTTCTGTGTTTGTTATTGTTGTTGTATATTCACTTGTTTTGTTTTGGTGGAAGAAGGAGGGTGGACATGCCAATCCTATGTCTCTATCTGTGAAGGGAAGTACACAGAGTTTTTGACAGCCTATTTTCTATAGCTTATGTGTAGGGTATAGAGAAAAATGGAAAGTGGGCAAAGATTGCAAATCTCTGGTATCTCCTGGGCTCTAAAATTTATTCTCTTCCCCTAAAACTCTTGAACTCTTCCCAGAGTAGAAGTAGTTGTGGGGGTAAAATTGATAAATACTTTAAAGTTACTATTCTGTCATGCTGCAAAGGTGAGGCTTATACTTGCAATAAGGAGCAATAATTAAATTATTTTATACTATTGTCTATACTTGCAGGTATGGTGTACTAAACATATACACGTATAAAACAAATACACAGAAAATAATTATTTGCATAAATTAGTAAGAAGTTTTGAGAATAACTTCATTGACATAAATATCTGGAATTATTGGGGAAAATATTAACTGTAACTTAATTTCTAGGAAAAACTATCAGAATTCTAAAATAGAAAACATATATTATTGCTTAATAGAACATTTGCATCTCTAATTTTTATATTTATTATTAAGGGATCAGCATCAAGCAACCTGATTATTTTTGTTAACTTGCATATTCCTAGGAAATGCTGTATCCTGTTTAAATGCTATTGGTTATTAAAATAGCACAGTAATGATAATTCAAGAGTAAACTTTAGGTTTTGATACATAACAATAAAATTTAAAAGTTATCAGGTGAAATAGCATATCATTACCACAAATACTGCAATCCTTAGTGAATACAGAAAAATTTAAAAAAAGCATATTTTGAAAAAGAATTCAATAGTTTCAAGCAAATTAGGAAAAAATATTTTTTTTAAAAATGGGATACACTACTTTTTCTTTACCTTAAGAAAATTAAACAAGTTAAATTAATTAAAATGATTTTTATTGCAGAAAAAACAAGACAGAATCCTAAACATTGCAGTTCTAAGAGGTTATCTCTATAGAATATTTTGATTTTATGTATTTCAGAGGCTGGAAGTTGATGGCATTCACTTGGGAAGTTCCCACAAACTTGAAAATTACACTGTCACTTAACTGAAATATTTACTGAGATTCAGATTGAGTATCTGTCATGTAAAAGACAGGGTAACTAATGTGTTCCCTTACTTTATATTTTTCCAAATTACTTGTCCAGGTGTCAGTAGAGAGATTTGCTGCAATTTTACTTCTTGAAAAATTACGTATTTTCTATTTAAAGGCTAATATAATCCCATTTTTACCCAGAAAGCATTAGACCATACTGCTACTACAAATGAAAATCTCTCTGCCTCTTTTTTCAAGAACAATGGAGAGAATATTGCCATTAAAAATATTTTTGAGATTTCAAAGTCTGGTTATGATGAAATAGCCTCCTGTTAGAAACACAAAAAGTCATCTAAAGTAAATTAAATAGTGAACAAACATACAAAAAATAAAGAGCACACCTTCAGAGTCCAAGATCCCAGAGAGAAGGGAACCCCATGAGCCACCATTCTGTAACTGTTTCATTCTCCAGAACATTTGCTGATTTTCAAAGATTAACTTTATTCTTCTTGCTGAATGTTGCTGCCAAAGGGCAAATAACCCAACAACAATTTTGGGGATCTCAAAAGATTAGGGTGAGAAAACTTATAATTTTGTGCCAAAGCAGCCAGCACTTGAGTGCAGCAAGCAGGAGGAACTGAAAGGAATAATCCTGTCCCTTTACAATTGTTCACTGTAGCATCTGCCACATTCTTCACTATACAGAGCAGGTTGTTAGGGAGGAAAATGGAAATTCACATATGTTGGTGAGGATATGTAAAAATATGTAATCCTTGTACTTTGCTGGTGAAAATGTTAAATGTTAAATGGTGCAGACACTGTAGAAAACAGTTTGGCAGTTCCTCAAATAGTTAAACAGTATTACCAGATAATTCAGCAATTTCACTCCCAGATACATAACCAAACGAATTGAAACCAGGGGCTCAAACAGACAGATATCAATGTTCATAGCACTTTTATTCACAGTAGCCACAGGAGGAACAACAAGCATTTAACAACAGATAAATAAATAAAAAAATTTATATACACACAATGGAATAGTATTCAGTATTAAAAATGACTGACAATCTTATATGTGCCTATATCATAGATAGACCTTGAAACATGCAAGTGAAATAAACTAAACCCAAAAGGATAATTTTTTTCAATACATTAGTATGAGGCATGAAGAATAGGCAAATCCGTAGTCACAGAGATTGGAATAAATGTTACTAAGGTCTGGGTGTAAGAGAGAATGGACAATTACTATAATGGGTACAGTTTCTGTTTGGGATGATGAAAAAGTTCTGGAAATGGATAACGGCAAAGGTTGCAAACATTGTGAATGTACTTATGGCCACTTAAATGTGCAACTTAAAAATGATTAAAATACTAAATTTTGTGTTCTATTGTACCACAATAAAAAATAAATACATATACCCAAAAGAAGATGGGCAATAGACATGATTGAACACTTCACATTAGAAAATATACAAATTAACAATAAAAAAATTTAAAAGGTATTCTAGCTCATCATCAGAGATGTTCAAATTTAAAACGTTTTATTTTAATTTGCATACACTAATATAGCTAAAATGAAAGAGACTGATGGTGTGATCATACCAAGTATTGGCAGGGAAGAGGGGCATCAGAAACTCTCACCCATTGCTGGCGAAATTGGAAATCGGAAATCTGCATGTTATACACAAATGAAGGTGAAACTATGCATAACCCAATAACTCTCTTTCTAGGTAGAATCCAAGAAGAAATATACATGTATAATAATGCTCATAGTGGTAGTATACATCATGGTTCCAAATGGGAAATTACCTTGATGTCCATCAATTGTAGTACAAATCAACATATTTTGTTATAATTTCATGCAATGGAAAATTATAGAGCAAGAAAAATAATTGAAGAGCAACTACAATGTTTCAGGAAAGTAACCTGTGATGTCAAAGGCCAAAATGTCAGTTACCTTGATGAGAAGGAGAGAATGAAGAGTGCTTCTGAAAAAATGGTACCTACTTGACATAAATTCAGGTTGCCACATTTTGTTTACTTACTTTTTGAAATTCCCTTACATGTTCAGATGCACATTGACAGTTTGTATAAACACACACATGTTAAAATTTATCAAAATTATATTTATTTGTAACTAGCCATTGATCTTCACCAGAAGCCTCAACATTTTCTTCAAAGCATTTAACTCTGCAGGGAAATAATAAAGGGGACTTCTGATAGATTCATTAGATTGCTATACTCTAATGTTTGTCCCCTACATAAGCAATTCACTCCTGCTATGTTTAAATAAGTGTACTGAGGTGGAAAACGTATCTGATACTCCAACCATGTCTCATATTCATCTCTAAAACCTATTTGCTTAATTTCCCCATACCTACCTTCATTTAGTATTAGACATATAAACTGAAAATAAACTGATTTCATCACACACTTAGCCGAATCCTGCATTTATACATTCTCTGTTCCACCACATTTTTTCTTTTTGCTTCAGTATTCCAAGTGACATTGTATAATGATAATATAGATGCTTACTAGAGTTCAAATTTTAAAAATATCCAAAGACAACAGCATACTTAATCTGACATTTATTATTTTTCCTGATGCCAAACAAATCTTCTAAACATGTTAGGTTTTGGTAGTAATGATAAAAGGAAAATTCCTTGCAGTTTTGTTTACAGAGGTACATTTAGAACTGGCTTGGTAATGGTGGTCTGCATCAGTAATCAGACTCAGGATTTTTAAAGTCAGGAATCCGTAATAATGTCAACTTTAAAAATTCTTCATATAGTTTGTCCTCTTGTTTCACTGATAAATTCTAATAACAGCTTATAAGTTTTATTTATGTTTTCAGAGTATTGGCTTGCAGTCTTATTTGTCCTATGTGTTGTATATTTGTTTGTTGTTCCTTAATTTCTACTCTTATGTGTATTATTTATTTCTTTCTGCTTTCTTTAGCTTTAATGTGTTGTTTCTCCAAACTTTATGAAAAGGCTACTTAATTCATTGATTGTTAACCTTTTTTCTTTATTTGTATATAGATTTTAGGCTATGCATTTCTATCTGTGCATATGGTTTTGGATTCATCCAACATGTTTTGAAATGCTTTATTTTGTATCACTTTGTTTCAAATTATTTTCTAGTTTCCAGTGTAATTCCTTCTGTAATACATGGATTCTTTAGAAAATTAATACTTTCCTAAAATTTGAGGATTTTTTGAATTTTCTTATCATTGATGATTTCTAGCTAACTTGGAGAATTTGCAGAGACTATACTGTGTATAAATTTGTAATTTTGTGAGATTTATTTTATCTCCCGGAACATGTTTAATTAGAGTAAATCATCCATTATCACTTAAAAAAAAAGCGTAGGCTGCTGCCCTTAGATGTGGCATTTTCTTATATTTTTAATTTATTTATTCATTCTTCCTATTCTACTATCCTCCTCAGAATATACAGTGTTTCAAGAAAAGACTACAAAGCTTATTAGTGGAGTGCTACATTTTGAAGAAGCCCCCTTTCGGATCACCTAAGAGATCCACATATAAACAAGCATCTAACAGTAACGTTTAATAGCTCTTTGTAACATATACAAAGGCATACTTTTAAAATAGGAAGCATAAAATGGGTTCTAATAATTTACTAGGTTGATAACTAGCCTTTTATGAAAACTGACAAAAGTTTATCTATATTTATGATCTATAACATGTTTTTAAAAATATGTATACATTGTGAAATGGCTGAATCAAGCTAATTAATTCATATGCATTACCTCCCCAACTTAATATTTTTGAGGTGACAACACATAAAATCTACTCTCTTAACAATTTTCAATACAATCATTGTTATTAACTATAGTCACTATGTTGTGCAATAGATCACCTGAACTTATTCTTCCTTCATAACTGAGATTTTGTTCCCTTCACCAATATCTTCCCCTTCCCCCTCCCACCTCTAGCCTCTGGTAACCACCATTCTATTCTCTACATCTATGGAATTCAATTACTTTATGATTCATATATAAATGAGATATAGTGCTGTCTGTTTTTCTGTGCCTGTTTTATTTCACTTAACATAATGTCCTTCAGGTTCATCCATGTTGTCCAAACAGCAGAGTTTCTTTCTTCTTTAAGGTTGAATAATATTCCATTTTTTATATATCCACATTTTATTTAACTGTTCATTTTTTGATGAACACTTATGTTGCTTCTATATCTTGACTGTTCTGAATAATGCTGTAATAAACATGGGAGAGGAGACATCTCCTCAACACACTGCTTTCATATCCTTGGGATATATCCATGATCAAGGTTGTTAGATCATATGGTAGTTCTGTTTTTCATTTATTTTAGGAAAGTCTATACAATTTTCTATAATAGATGACTTAATTTACATTCCCATCAATAGTGTGCAAGTATTCCTTTTTCTCTAAATCTTCTCTAATACTTGTTAATTTTTGTCATTTTGATGATACCCATTCTAACCATTCTAAGTGTAAGGTGATTATCTCACTGTGGTTTTAATTTATATTTTCCTGATGATTAGTGTTGTCGAGCATTTTTTATATATCTGCTGCCCATTTGTACATCTTATTTTAATAAATTTCCATTTTAATTGTTTGACTCTTTTTTAATTGGGTTATTTGTTTTTTATTTTCTGTTGAGTTGAATTTCTTATATATTTTGGATATTGGCCCTTTATCAAATGTATAGTTTGATAATATTTTCTCCCATTGCATAGGTTATCACTTCATTCTGTTGAATGTTTCATTGGCTGTGAAGATGTGCTTTTGTTCAATACAATCCTATGCACCTACTTTTTATTTTATTGCCTATGGTTTTTAGTTCATATCAAAAAATCATTGCCCAGACCAATGTCATATGTTGTATATGACTCATTTTATAGTTACAAGTCAGATCTTTAAGTCTTTAACCCATTTTGAGGTGATTTTTGTATATGGTGTGAGATAAGGATTAACGTCATTCTTCTGGCTGTAGATATTTAGTTATTCCAACATTTAATGAAGAGACTATTGTTTTCTTATTAGATGCTCTTGATACCTTTGCCAGAAATCAGTTGGCTATAAATACATGGTTTTATATGCATTTTTGTTGCATTTAATCCTTATCATCAGATCATGTTGAGTAGGCATGAACATCTTAATATTAAGTCTTCCAACTGATCAACATGAGATATCTTTCTATTTATCCATGTCTTTTTCCATTTCTTTTATGAATGTTTTATAGTTTTCACTGTAGAGATGCTTCACCTCTTGGCTAAATTTTTAAGACACAATATTTTCTGTATTAAATCTAGTTTATTTTTTTCAAAATTTTTATAAACTTGATTATTGTTGATTTATCATCTTAGTTACTAAGTGAGTTCTATCAAAATCTTTTATATAATTGTGGAATTCTCTTTTAGTTATGCCAATTTTTGCTTTCTGTATGTTAAATCTATTTTATTAGGTACAAAGTTGAAAATTATTATATTTTCTTGATAGTTTGATTCCAGTCATTGAAAAGCGTTTCTTATTATCTCAGTAGTGCTCCTTATCTTAAAATTTACTTTGCTTGTATTTGTATAGCTATAGAACAACTATATTTTAGATCATATTGGTTGTATGTCATTCTCTTTCAGAAACTTTGTGTTCTTATAATAATACATACATGTCTCCTGTTAGCAGCATATATTTTAAAACTAACCTGGTAACCTGTTACTTTAGTTGCAGCTCACATACATGCTAAATAATTAATCATATAACCTTGATTTAAATCTGTCTGTCTACCTTTTGCTTCTAATTTTACTCTCAGTCCTATCCTCTTTTTTCCCATTATTTTGTCTTCTGCTAGATTAATACTGTATTTTTGCAACTTGTCACTTTTCACACTTAACTCATTTATGATACATTCTTTCACCCTTGTTTTTATTACCTTAAAAATTACCACATTTGCTATTAATTCATTAGATTATTTGACTATTAGCTTATAAAATAAATGAACAATTTTACCCTTTCACAGACTAAGGACTTTTTGTACTATTT
This sequence comes from Cacajao melanocephalus, assembly GCA_963573385.1. Lineage (NCBI taxonomy): Eukaryota > Metazoa > Chordata > Mammalia > Primates > Pitheciidae > Cacajao > Cacajao melanocephalus. The sequence continues at coordinate 9,386 of CAUYLG010061101.1, forward strand.
TAACTTCAATTAACTTCTACCTTCAATACTTTTTTTGACTTCATGTATTTAATGATTGGCATATTTTAAAACTTATCAGTTTTTCAGGTTATTTTATAAATTCAGTATTTACATGTTTAACCACATATTTACAATTTTTGTTGAAAATCATTCTTCCTTGAATATATTTAGTTTTGCCTTATATGCTTTTTGTCTAAAGAATGATTTTTAAGATGTTTTAAATATGACTCTACTGCTAATGAATAATCCTTTTTATTCTTCATCTAAAAATGTCTTTATTTTCCATTGATTTATGAAGGATATTTCAGTAGTAATATAATTCTACATAGGCTATTTTTTTTCAAATAATATTTTCTTATCTATTGTTTCCTTTGAGAAGACAAACAGTCTCGTTGGTTCTGTAAAGGAGTTGTATTTTATTTTATTCACTGTTTCTCATATTCTTTTCTGGTCTTGGATCTTTAGCAGATTTATTATTATGTATAAAGTATAATATTATTTATAGTTATACTATTAATCTTTCACAGTACTTCTTAGATGTTTAGCTTAATGTCTTTTATCAATTTTGGAAAACTCTATGCTCTTATCTCTTCAAATATATATATTTTTTTCCCATCTCCCTTTGACTTTTCTCAAGACCTCTTGTTACATATGTTACTCTTCTATTTAAAAGAGTTCGTATCTTTTTTATTTAATTCATTCACATTTTTACTTAGTTTTGTCTTTAAAATGTCTAGTATATTTGAATTCTTGATGGGTTCAACATTTGTTATTTTCTTCCTATTTTCTTGATCTTGCTGTGGATTGAAAGCTTGCATCTCCTCAAAATTTATATAATCGTAATTCTTAATATGATGGTATTTGGAGAAAATGCTTGTTGAAAGTAATGAGGTTATGTGAGTGGAATCCTGATGAATGAAATTACTGACCTTATAAGAAAAAGCAGGAGAGAGATAATCTCTCTTTACTATGTGAAGATACAGCAAAGAGGCAGCCATCTGCAAACAAAGAGAGTTCTCACAAGGAACCAAATCAGTCAGCACTTTGATCTTAGGCTTTCCAGCCTCCAGAAGTGTGAAAAATAAATATTTGTTGTTTAAATCACTCAGTCTATGACAGGAGTCAATCTAAAAAGGGCTCCCCCTTGTCCTCCTCCTCCTCCCCCTGTCCTCCTCCTGCTCTTCCTCCTCCTCCTTTGTTAAATGTTGACAGTTTTGGAAATAATTTGTCTTTAAAAATTAAATTCATACATAATTTACTCTTCATTTTAGGGTGTAGTTGATATAGGAGCATATCATCTCCTCTAAGAAGAACCAAGAATTGAGATAATTTGAAGCTCAACTTGACTCTTTATAGAAACTGCTCTAGTTCCAGTCTATCCTCACTCTTACAGAAGGATTCTAATCTAGGAATTCTAAGGTAGGAAATTTTCTCAGGCACCTTCTTCTTGAAGGACCTTGAATTCGAGTTATTCTCAGTCTGCTAACAATTGCTTTGGAATTCATTAATACCTCAAGGAAAAAAGCTACCTTGAATAGTGAGATTCTCATTTTATAATTATCTTAAGTAGTTGCTGTCCTGAAATTTATACAGTGCCTCAACTAGTGCATTTATTTATTGTGTGAATATTTTGGTAACTTTTTAAGATTTCTTCTTGTTTGCTTTTGTGACATGGTAAAAAGCCCCATAAAACTGCATACCTCGACCATACCTTGGCTTTCTGTTTAAACTGCTCTCTGTAACCCGTAATGTGACAAGCAAGCAGTCCAAACCCAGGCCATCTTGGCCCCTGCGACTTGTCATTTCCACCCTACCCAGACAATGTGTAAACAAATGCTTATTTTG
>CAUYLG010061102.1:0-11712 GCA_963573385.1 Cacajao melanocephalus
GGAGTTTGCTTTTAGTTTTGCAATGCCTCATGCACATGCTTACTACCGAACACTCAACGAACTGAAGAAAATTAACCAAAAATGATGACTACTGTTAACTTGCTTTAGTAACTTGGGTAGACAAATAAGACATATACAAAAACTGAAAGCTTCCCTTAGTATCAGCAATCATTATCTTAAAACATATTTGGAAACTACCTATTTTGATAATGGGGAAAAGGTAATTCAGTCCAACATTACTGCTTCAGACAACTAAGCAAGCTAAGCAAAATACATTTTACAGCTTTTCTTGAGAATCTCAAAGACCTTCCTGTAAGGGAGAAAATGCCCACCAAAATCTAGAAGACAAGAACCAAGAAAGGTAAGCCCTGTGTCAAATGCGCTTTGCACAGTGATATTTGCTTCTAATATGATGAGGTTCAAGTCCATCTACCATACACCCACCAAAGTTATTCTTTAAAAACATTAGACAGACTATACCAGTCCTTTCCTGAAAGGCCTTCAATAGCTGCTCATCTCATTCAAAATAAAATCCAATCAAAATCGTTGCCCTACAAGAGGTCTTCTCTGATCTGTCCCACCTCCTACCTTTTTGACTCCACCCTCTACCATATTAACTTCTCCTTCTGCTCACCTGTCTCCTCTCTTCCTTGAAAATCTGGGAACACTCCTCCAAGCAAGAAGTTATCAGGAGATCCTCCCTCAGCCTGCAATGCTCTTCCTCTAGAGAGACACCATGCTTACACCCTCACTTCCTCCAAATCCCTTCTAAAATATCACAATACCAAGAAGAGCCTTGACTGATTCTTCCTCCTATTCCTTACCAACACCGCTTTTTTCTTTAAAATGCTGACATTCTTGGTTATTTGTTCCTTTATTTCCTGGCTCTTGCTACTCGAATGGAAGCATCATCAGCTGTTTTCCTCACTTCTGTATCTGCAACAGCTACAACAGTGCTTTGTACACGGCCACTTAAAAATTTGTTGATTGAATCAACAAACAGTAATAGTGTTGTATCATTACAAAGATTAAATGATAGCTCATTACAGGAGAACTGTAATTCTAGTGATGTCAGATTCATATGATTTTTATAAATTATTAATCCAGGTAATACCTCATTTTATGCCATTCCTTCAAAATAAGTTCAAAAGATGAATTTTTAAATATTGTTACTTCTAAACCCACTGATTAAAATGCATGTCCAACATGTACTGTTGGGAAGAAAAACACTGCAGAATCCAATTTAAGTAAAATCTTGACTATCTATATCTATATAGGTAAGGTTCGGCTGTGTCCCCACCCAAATCTCATCTTGAATTCCCACGTCTTGTGGGAGGGAACTGGTGGGAGGTAATTGAATCCTGGGGCAAATTTTTCCTGTTCTTTTCTCATTATAGTGAATAAGTCTCATGAGATCTGATGGTTTGAAAAAGAGGCATTCCCCTGCACAAGCTCTCTCATTTTTCACCTACCATCATCTATGTAAAATGTGACTTGCTCCTCCTTGTCTTCTACCATGATTGTGAGGCCTCCCCAGCCATGTGGAACTGTAAATCTAATAAACCTCTTTTTCTTCACAGACTCAGGTATATCTTTATCAGCAGCATGAAAATGAACTAATAAAGTAAATCAGTACCAGTAGAGTGGGATACTGCTGAAAAGATACCCGAAAATGTGAAAGAGACTTTGGAACTAGGTAACAGATAAAGGTTGGAACAGTTTGGAGGGCTCAGAAGAAGATACGAAAATGTGAAAAAGTTGGGAACTTCCTAGAGACTTGTTGAATGGTTTTAACAAAAATGCTGATAGTGATATGAACAATAAGGTCCAGGCTGAGGGGGTCTCAGATGGAGATGAGGAACTTGTTGGGAACTGAAACAAAGGTGACCCTTGTTACATTTTAGCAAAGAGACTGGTGGCATTTTGCCCCTGCCCTAGAGATTTGTGGAAATTTGAACTTGACAGAGATGATTTAGGGTATCTGGCAGAGGAAATTTATAAGCAGCACAGCATTCAAGAGGTGACTTGGGTGCTGTTAAAGGCAATTAGTTTTATAAAGGGAAGCAGAGCATAAAAGTTCAGAAAATGTGTAGCCTATCAATGCAATAGAAAAGAAAATCCCATTTTCTGAAGAGAAACTCAATCTGGCTGCCAAAATTTGTATAAGAAGCGAAATGCCGAATGTTAATCCCCAGGACAGTGTGGAAAATGTCTCCAGGGCATGTCAGAAATCTTCGTGACTGCCCTTCCCATCACAGGCCCAGAAGCCTAGGAGGAAAAAAAGGTTTTGTGGGCCAGGCCCAGGGACCCTGTGTGGTGTGCAGTCTAGGGACTCGGTGCCCTGCTTCCCAGCTGTTCCAGCCATGGCTGAAAGGGGTCAACATAGAGCTCAGGCTGTGGCTTCAGAGGGTGCAAGCCCCAAGCCTTGGCAGCTTCCATGTGGTATTAAGCCTGCAGGTACACAGAAGTCAAGAATTAAAGTTTGAGAACACCCACCTAGATTTTAGAAGATGTACAGAAATGCATGGAGGCAGAAGTTTGCCACAGGGGTGGGGCTCTCATGGAGAACCTCTGCTAGGGCAGTGTGGAAGGGAAATGTGGGGTCAGAGCCCTCACACAGAGTCGCCACTGGGGCACTGCCTAGTGGAGCTGTGAGAAGAGGGACATCATCCTCCAAACCCCAGAATGGCAGATCCACTGACAGCTTGCACTGTAAACCTGGAAAAGCCACAGACACTCAACGCCAGCTCAAGGAAGCAGCTGGGAGAAAGGCTCTACCCTGCAAAGCCACAGGAGCAGAGATGCCCAAGACCATGGGACCCACCTCTTGCATCAGCATGACCTGGAGGTGAGATGTAGAGTCAAAGGGGATCATTTTGGTGCTTTAAGATTTGACTGCCCAGCTGGATTTCAGATATGCATGGGGCCTGTAGTCCCTTTGTTTTGGCCAATTTCTCCCATTTGGAGTAGCTGTATTTACCCAATGCCTGTACCCCCATGAAGTAACTAACTTGCTTTTGTTTTTATAGGTTCATAGGCAGAAGGGACTTACGTTGTCTCATATGAGATGTTGGACTGAGGACTTTTGAATTAATGTCGAAATGAATTAAGACTTTGGGGGACTGTTGGTAAGGTATGATTGGTGTTGAAATATGAGGACATGAGATTTGGGAGGGGCCAGGGGCAGTATGATATGGTTTGGCTGTGTCCCCCCCCAAGTCTCATCTTGAATTCCTATGTGTTGTGAGAGGGACCTGGTGGGAGATAACTGAATCATTGGGGCAGGTATTTCCTTTGCTGTTTTCATGATATTGAATAAGTCTCACAAGATCTAATGGTTTCATAAAGAGGAACTCCCCTGCCCAAGTTCTCTGTCTTTGCCTGCCACCATCCACGTAAGACATGACTTGCTCCTCCTTGCATTCCATCATGATTGTGAGGCTTCCCCAGCCATGTGAAATTGTAAGTCCATTAAACCTCTTTTTCTTTGCAGTCTTGGGTATTTTTATCATCAGCATGAAAATAAACTAATACAATATTTGTATCACTGTCTATAGAGAGATAGAGAAATACATATGTACACCTGTGAGTAACAATGTATTTGTTTCAACCTGCAAAAAGTTGTGGACATGTTCCCAGTTCTTTATCTGGTTTAAATCAGGAGAGATAGAAATCAAGACTAGAGGTGGGGGTAAGATAGCAATGTTTTCCTAGATGTGTGTTGCATAATACACTTGATAAGTAAGTATTCATTTATAATTTGCAAAAAAACATCAGGAAATAATAATCAAGAAAAATCTGAAATCAAACAAACACAACTCAGTATAGTACCTTAAAGACACACCCCTGGCTGGGTGCAGTGGCTCACTCCTGTAATCCCAGCACTTTGGGAGGCTGAGGCAGGCAGACCACCTGAGGTCAGAAGTTCTGGAGCAGACTGACCAACATGGAGAAACCCCATCTCTAGTAAAATTACAAAAAATTTATCTGGGCATGGTGGCACATGCCTGTAATCCTAGCTACTCAGGAGGCTGAGGCAGGAGACTAGCTTGAACCCAGGAGGCGGAGGTTGCAGTGAGCCTAGATTGTGCCACTGCATTCCAGCCTGGGCAACAAAAACGAGACTCCATCTCAAAAAACAAACAAACAAACAAACAAACAAAACCCACCCCTTACCCTCTCCAAAGCCTATAGATACCCTATCTTTGAAAAGATGTTAAGGGTTGGTCCAACATACACAAATCAATAAATGTGACTCCGCACATAAACATAACTAAAAACAAAAATGACATGATTATCTCGATAGATGCAGAAAAGGCTTTTGATAATACCCAGCATCCCTTCATGTTAAAAGCCGTCAACAAACTAGACATTGAATAAATACACCACAAAATAATAAGAACTATCTATGACAAACCCATAGCCAACATCATAATGAACTGGCAAAAGCTGGAAGCCCTGCTCTTAAGAACTGGAACAAGAGAAGAATGCTTACTCTAAACACTCCTACTCAACATAGTACTGAGAATCCTAGCCAGAGCTATCAGGCAAGAGAAAGACAAAAAAGGCATCCAGATGGGGCAAGAAGATGTCAAACTATTTCTGTTTGCAAATGATATGATTGTATACCTAGAAAACCTCCCTAGTCTCTGCCCAAAGCCTCCTGGATCTTATAAACAACTTGAGTGATGTTTCAGGATATAAAATCAATATACAAAATTAGTACCATTTCTATATGTTAATAAAGTCCTCCAAATATATTTGAGAACCAAATCAAGAATGCAATCCCATTCACAATAGTCACAAAAAAGAACAAAATACCTAGAAATATAGCTAACCAGTAAGGGGAAGTTCTCTGCAATGAGAATTACAAAAAAATCTGTTGAAAGAAATCAGTCAGAACAAACAAATGAAACAACATTCCACACTAATGGATAGGAACAATCAATATTGCTAAAATGGCAATACTACATAAAAAGGAATTTACAGATTCAATGCTATTCCTATCAAACTACCAATGGCATTTTTTCACAGAACTAGAAGAAAATATTATAAAATGCATATGGAACTGAAAAAAGAGCCCAAATAGCCAAAGCAATGCTAAGCAAAAGAACAAAGCTGGAAGAATCACAGTACCGCACACTTCAAACCAGAATACAAGGCTACAGTAACAAGAACAGCATGAACCGGTACAAAAACAGACACACAGAACAACAGGACAGGTCAGAGAACTCATAAATAAAGCCACACACCTACAACCATCTGATCTGCAACAAAGCTGACAATAACAAGCAATGAGGAAAGGACAAAGTATAAGGTGCTGAAAATATTTTATAATCACAAAAATTAAGAGTAATAAAGGAGACCTATCTTTTAAAATGGCATAATCAACTACAATAAAGAATTGAGTGGAGCATGGGTAAGGGCTCCAGAGTTTACAGAGTTCAAGGAAAAAAACGGTTGTTTCAGATGATAATGGGCAAGCTATATACTTGGAAGAAAAAAGTAGAATCAAAGTTATCATTCTGCTCTGCATAAACAATTGTATCCTATGAGTGAAAATTTTGAATTATAAAAAAATGATTTCTATAAAAACAACCCAAGCATGTCTAACGTATATTCACTAGTATCTATTTCTTCGAGTGTGGAAAATCATGCAGAAGCGGAGACTGTCAGGTTGTCAATGCTGAGTATGCAATGTTGAGGGTATAGACGGAGTGAAGCGGGAAACACAACGTTTACTTCATTTAGCTTTGCCTGTCTTCTATTCAGGATAAATAAGTACCACCTATTTACAAACCATGAGAGAGAAAATATGTTAATGCAAGTTAACCTGGAACACTCACTAAGCCTATTTTACACTCCATGAAGGAAGGAAGGAAATAAATGGGGAAGGCAAGGAGAGGAGAAAGAAAAGGAGAAGAAAGAGCAAACAAAAGGAAAAGGGGTAAGAAAAGAGGGAAAGTGAGAGGAGGGGAGGGGAAGGCTAGGGAAAGATGGGAAAGGAAAGGAGAGGAGAGAAAAGAAAAAGGCAAGGGAGGGGAGAGAAGACTATTTGAGAGAAGGAGAGGTGAGGGGGAGAAGATAAAAAATCAGAAGAGTATAGAGGAGGAGAACAAAAGTAAAGAGGGGAGAGAGATGCTAAGAGAGAAGAGAAGAAGGAGCGGAGGAGAGGAAAGGGAAGGGGAGAGGTGAGGAAGAAAATGAGAAAGAAAGGGAAAGGAGAAGACAAGAAGGAAAGGGGGGAGGAAAAGAAAAGAAGGGGAGAGGATACCGGAGAAGAGAGGAAGCTGCATTGGCATGCACCTAATGCAGAGGTAGCATTGTCGATATAAAATGTTCAACAGCATCCATCAAGCTTCTTTGTTTTCCCCCCTGAAACAGAGTCTCACCCTGTCACCCAGGCTGGAGTGCAATGGTGTGATCTTGGCTCACTGCAACCTCTGCCTCCCAGGTTCTCGTGCCTCAGCCTCCCGAGTAGCTGGATTACAGGTGCGCACCACCACGCCCAGCTAACTTTTGTATTTTTAGTAGAGCTGGGGTTTCACCATGTTGAACAGGCTGGTCTCGAACTTCTGACTTCCTGATCCACCCATTCCAGCCTCCCAAAGTGCTGGGATTACAGGCATGAACCACCATGCCCCAACAAGCTTCTTAACATTACTGAAAGTGTGGGAGAAAAATAAGAAATATTCGCTTGCATCAATATTGTCTAATACAAGCAATGACCAACTAAAATGTATAAATAGGAAAGATACTACTCAAAAAATTTTTGTCATTAAGAGAAGAGAAGGAAAGAGAGAAGAGAAGAGGGGAGGGAAAGGAAGAGATAAGGAAGAAAAGGAAAGAGGTGGGAGAAACAAGACGGGAAGGGTTGGGAAATAACAGCAATATTGAGAAGCTTTTATCAAATGTTTGGTACTGTATCAGATATGGCAGTGAGTGCCTTTACATTGTGAGGACAATGCAAGACAACAAATATCCAAGTACTTTACAGAGAACTGGCAGAAAAAGATAAGGGAGGATTACAGCCTTGTTTCTAAATCTAACTAAAAGTTTTACATATACATTCTCTTACTTAGGACCCATCTATTTACCAGAACATAAATTCTAGATCTAACTAAAAGTTTTACATATACATTCTCTTACTTAGGACCCATCTATTTACCAGAACATAAATACCAGAGCTAAACTCCTTAGAGGCTCAACTTCACCCCTAGTGTTCAGTCACAATTGTTGTCGCTAATGCCTTTGGATTCATGTTGCTGCCGGAGCAACCCTGGGGAGCCCAAGGGAAGGACTCTCCCAATGGCAATCATGTAGCTCAAAGTGTCTGTGATCTCAACAACAAAGGTCCACAACAAAGTCTAAGAAAGGGTTGAGTAGTGCAACTGAGAGACCCAGCTCCAAACAAGACTTTGTTCTGACTTGCTCTGTGGTGACAATGTGTATGTAGCCTGTCCAAGTTTGTGAAGATGTGGTTATATGGTTGAAATATTACAATGCATCCCATGCAAAGGGTAAAACTGTCTTCCTGAAATCTCAGGAACACGAAGTGAAAATTTCTGAGAACTCAGAAGATGGTTCAGCAAATCAGACAATCAGAAAAAAAGGCAAAAATGAGCACTCTATGAGCAATGCAAATTGAAAAATACCCCTTCACAACAGAAAGAAGGTAGACAATTTAGCAATACGCCAATGCAGATTTGTCCAGAACATGAATGAAGAAAATATTGGAACTGTCAGGAAATTTTAAAAACTGAGATCGAACAATGCACACAGGTCCTGCTAGTGCCTGGCATGACTCTACCACTTCAGGTAGCGATTGCTCTCAAATTAAACGCTGGGTTTGGAATCATTCTATTTAAAACAACCATTGGACCAAACAATATGAAAGCACATGTGCAACAATAAACTAGTGAGAAAATGTATGAAATTATCCCCAACAAAGGGGTCATGAGGGACACTTGCCTGCACAAACTGTGTTGTAAAATGGCGGTATTGCAAAGGTTATCAGGGAGACTCAGGACACAGACCAAGGGACGAGAACCAAGAACTATTACACTAGGCAAACAGGATATTTGTGGATGAGTCTCAGGACAATGTTAATCCTTGCATCTCAACAGAATTCTCAAAAAAATCAACTTTTCTGAAAAGCAATCCAAAAAATGTCTGCACAGGATCAGGACTTAGACTTTAAAACATGAAGCATTAAATCCTCTCCCTGGAGGTGCATCCAACGGGACCTCCTAAGCAATGAGAGCAAGTTGTATCACAAAAGCACAGCATGAACCACATGTGGACTAAGGAAGAAGTCCGGTCCTGCCCATCTGAGCTCCTAGTTGTGTATGGTCAGGCATGAGGGAGGCTGCCAAAGACCAGGTGGGCCTTAATGTTGGTTTTGCAGAGGGCAGCCTTGGATGGTTGATCCAGGGAACACCACTCGATGTTGCCTTGCACATCTTGGCAGCAAGTGATACATTCGAAAGTAAAATGCCAATAAAAATACCGAGTAAATAACGGGCTCTTGTGTGTGTTTTTACTAAGTCCCAAAATTTCTCTAAGTTTCAAATGCTCTTGTTCCTAAAAATCAGACAATACCTGCTCTCCAAATAACAGTAACAATTTACCAATAATTGTGTAGCACCCTTATAAATATAAGTATAAAACGCTGCTGAGGGGTATAACAAAACTTTGCACCAAAGGATATATCCGCATATATGTATGGCAAGATCTTATACTGTAAAATGTTGGTTTTTAGCTCATTAGCAGTTTTCAAAACCTGCGTTAAAAATCCCAAAGCCACGATACTTTGGAGCACTGCTGTCCAAGAGAGATTTCCGTAATGATGGGAAAGTTTTGTATGCATGCTCCTTATATAGCAGCTGCTAGCCACTTGTGGCAGTTGCGCACTTGAGATGGGAACTACATTGTATTTAATTTAAGGTAAACTAAAATTTAAGTAGTCACACATGGTCAGTTCAACTTTAGGCAATTGATTCATGAAATAAAATTAAAGCGTAATGAGATATTTCTCATAGTAGATACTAAAATGGAATTATACAGCTACCAAATTAAAATCATAAGGTCTTTTGGCTCAAGAATGAACAGAATTGAAACAAGTATTGTGCTAAGGTCAAATGCTGTTGGGAAGATTAGATGTTTTTGAAAAAATAAAACTGTTAAATCAGCACCTCACCATTTACACTCAATAAATTTTACATGAGTTAAGAGGTTGAATTTTAAAATGTACTACAAGTTAAATCCATTGATCTGGAAAGATTTCCATTTTAAGTGAAAAAAATAAGAAACCTAAAATGCATAACATGCTGGCTGCTTTAAGAGAACAGTTGTTAAAGGTTGCACATGTTTTAGCACAAACAGAGGGGCCTCTCAGCCTGAGTTGACTGTGCAGAAGTGGGGGTAAACATGCCCTGTAGCATATTTGGAGGAGTTGGTGGGGGTGGGAGGTGGTCAGGCAGTGTGGGTGTGAATATGAACATATTTAAGTGGCTTTGTACCTATTTATCTGATCAGTTTTAGTGTGGTCTCAGGACTGCCAATAATGGATGTCTTAAGAGTAGGCTGGAGGGGAGTAGGGACTCCAGAGATCCTCAACTTATCTTGAAATATAGTAATACCCCACTTAATGACAGGATCTTCTCTCTTTCCTTTTTTAATCTCATTCATGCTCTATCAATTTTGTTTCTCATTTCAAAGAACCAGCTTTTTCATTTATCTTTTGTAATTTTTTTGTCCTTGGGCAATTTTATCATTACGCAAACATCATAGAGGGTACTTAGAAGCTAGACGATATAATCTACTATATTCCTAGGCTGTATGGAATAGTCTATTGCTCCTGGGCTATAGTATGTTACTATATTGAATACTGTAGGCAACTGTCATATAATGAGAAATATTTGTGTATCTAAACATATATAAACACAAGAAAGGTACAGTAAAAAACATATAGCATTATAGTCATATGGGACCACACCTTGTTACATGTGGTTTGTTGTTGGCCAAAACGTCCTTATGTGGCACATAACTATCTTTGCTGTCTTCCCCCAGTAATCTGATCATATGTAATTTCTCTAATCAAAATACTTTTATTCTAAAACTGCGAAAAAACCGTGTGTCTTATTTGCTCTATTACACTTCCCTCTCCAACTTTAGTTTTTCACATATTCAAGAGAAGAATGACATCTTCTAGTGAGAACAATTGCAATAGTGAAGATACATTGAACATTTTGTCCAGGTCAGGCACTGCACTGTGACCATATGAGGATCTTCTCCTCAAGTCTTCACAACAGGCCCATGCAGCAGATGGAATAATTATTCCACCTCCCTTATCAAGTAGTCACACAGGTAAAGATTGATTCCACTTGAAAATACTTCGATAAACTGCAAATTAACCAGCATCTTAAGGGGTTATGTTACAAAGCCATGATTCTCATTCTAATTCGAATCACATTGCCTGATAACATATTGCTTTGCTATCTAAAGTACAGACACTTTCCACGATGTGAGTGCAGGGGACTTCTCCAATTGCTGTGGCTTGAGCTTCTTGCAAGCACTATTGGCATTATCAAAAGATTTCCAGGGTATTTTGCCTTTCATACGGAGAGGGAGTTATCCAAAAAAAGACGCTCCCTGACTCATGATACATGATCATGTGTATGCAGTGTGTATGATGATGTGGTAGGTGCCTTTTAATTTTTTTTATTATTAAATGTATAGTAGTCTCCTGATTGTCATGATGCTATGCAAATGCATAAAGAATATTTTTATTTAACTAGAAGTTAAAAAATAATAAATTAAAAATTATGAAAACTGAAGTTGAATCAAATGGGTAGAAATAGATATATAGATGATAGAAACAAGTCATTCAGGAAAGGAAAAAAATTAAATGTACAGGAATAAATATATCAAGAATTATTCTAACCCTATAAGGAGAAATAACAAACATTTCCTCATGCATATGTAAAGCAGATCTGAATGAAATGATATATACTCACTTTACTCAGGCAGAACAAGTGATACTTGTAATGAGATTTCTTTGCAAAATTTAATGTACATTTTATAGTAATTGTATTTTTAAAATCCTCACTGAGGTGCTTTATTTTTTCCCTGAATTTGACAAAGTGGTCTTGAGTTCATACAGAAATATATTTGGGTATCTCTTGTGAAAAAAAATCACAGAAAGTGAAATAAAGGATATTTACCATGCCAGGTACTAATAAGCATTTTATAGTCAGAATAATTAGCCCAGTGTAGCCTGGGCTCACACACTGACAGCCAGGTCCACAGAACCACAGTAATGAAGGAAGTACTGGGGAAATATCACAGCACAGAGTCACTTTACACACCACGCAACGAAATGATACAGTAGAATCACTTAAACAATTTCATTTAGAACGTTATAAAACCACTAAAGCTTCGACAGGTATTTATACAAAGAAGCTTTAAGTTGAGAAAGAATGTTTCTCTTCAGTGTTCTCGGTACAAAAGCATTTAAGCAAGAGTTGCAGCCACACCCTATGAGATGGAGATCTGTGGGTATATATCTCTGTCTCCTGGAGGATGGCACAGCACCAGGTGATTGATTATGCAACGGCTTCCTCATCTCATCTTCCCAGCAAGCCTTTGATGCTAACGCAATTATTCCTACTAATTCATGAGGTGCAGCACAGATTGAATGAGGAAACCAGG
>CAUYLG010061105.1:0-73667 GCA_963573385.1 Cacajao melanocephalus
GTGGATCATGAGGTCAAGAGATCGAGACCATCCTGGTCAACATGGTGAAACCCCGTCTCTACTAAAAATACAAAAATTAGCCAGGCATTTGGCACGCACCTGTGGTCCCAGCTACTCGGGAGACTGAGGCAGGAGAATTGCTTGAACCCAGGAGGCAGAGGTTGCAGTGAGCCAAGATTGCACCACTGCACTCCAGCCTGGTGCCTGGCAACAGAGTAAGACCCTGTCTCAAAAAAAAAAAACAAAAAAAACCTACTAAGAAGTCATTTGCCTTTTTCACTGTGAAGACATTTGTTTGCACTGCTGGTGGAGTAAAACTGCCAGCACTGTAGCACAAAACGAGGCAGTGACGCCAAACTCTATTTGTAGCCATTGCATTCTTCACCACTACGTGGGAAAAAATAAAGCCAGTTTCACTTAAAAATTCCCTTGATGAAGAAGTAAAGGTTAATTTTGTTGAACTGCCGTCATTCAGTAGCAGTCATTTTACAATTCTACGTGATATGATAGAAAGTACACATATAGCATTTCTGCTGCACGCTGAGTGACAATGGCACTCTAGGAAAAGAACTTGTGCTATTGAGTTGTAAGTAAGCAAAACTAGCCATTTTTTTTTTCACCATCTTACTTAAAAGAACAGCTTTCCAGATTTAGGTATTTGGCAGACATTTTCTCAAAAATGAACAAAGTAAACCTGTCAATACAAGGAATACAACTGACAGTATTTGTTGCCATTCATAATATTTGAAGTTTCCAAAAAAAAAAAAATAGCATTTTGGAACATTTGTATTTACCAATGAGCTCACTGCAACCTCCGCCTCCTGGGTTCAAGCAATTCTATTGCCTCAGCCTCCTGAGTAGCTGGAATTACAGGTGCCTGCCACCATGCCCGGCTAATTTTTGTATTTTTAGTAGAGACAGGGTTTCACCATGTTGGTCAGGCTGGTCTCGAACTCCTGACCACTTGATCCACCCACCTCGGCTGGAATTACAGGCGTGAGCCACCGCACCTGGCCCGAACACTTAGACTTTTCTAGCGAGATTAATAATAATATTAACAAATGTGACTTTTTTTTTTTTTTTTGAGACAGAGTCTTCCTGTGTTTCCCAGGCTGGTCTCAAACTCCTAGGCTCAACTGGTCCTCATATCTCAGCCTCCTGAGTGGCTGGCACTACAGGCGTGCACACTGTGTCAGGCTACAGTGTGATTTTTTTAATGAAATATCAATACTTGGAAGGTCCTTGAAAGTCAGTAAACCAGTATTTTCTAAAAGACCAATAAAATGAAGTTACAAACTGACATAGGGGTAACAATCTATTCAAAGTGTAGGATAGGACCAGGTGCGGTGGCTGACGCCTGTAATCCCAGCACTTTGTGAAGCCAAGGCAGGTGGATCACTTGAGTCCAGGAGTTCAAGACCCACCTGGGGAACATTATGAAACCCCATCTCTACAAAATAATAAAGATTTAAAAATTAGCTGGATGTGATGATGCACACCTGAAGTCCCAGCAACTCTGGAGTCTGGGGTGGGAGGATCACTTGAGCTCAAGAGGTGGAGGTTGCAGTGAGCTAGATGGAGCCACTGCACTCCAGGCTAGGTGACAGAGCTGTCTCAAAAAAAAAAAAAAAAAAAGCGTAGGTAGACCAATGGATTCCACACTGGGTTTAATCTTTAAAAAACTAACACTTGTCAAGTTTTAGTCTCAAAAAAGAAATTCACAATCATTTGGAAAAGCTATTAAAATATTCCTTTTTCCTCCTACTTACCTTTGAAGCTGGACTTTCTTCATTGAATTCAACTGAAACACTGTAACACATCAAATTGAATGCAGGAGATACAGAATCTAGCTGTTCTATCATGCAAGACATTAAAGAGATTTACAAAAATATAAAACAATGACACTATTCTCAATACATTGTTTGGGGAAAGTTATATTCCATTAAAAATGTTATTTATGATAACTGTAAAAGATTTGTTATTTATAAATGAATTAATATTTAAAATGCTTTAGGTTTTATTCTAATATGGTAAATGTAGGTAAATACTACAAACATTTTCAAAAGCTCTTTGGAGTCATTAAGAAATAGAAGTGCAAAGAAGTCCTATGACCAAAAAATTTGAGAATTACTGTATTTAAGTTTTAGAAAATATTCCTAACCCAAGATAAGATGGAAAAGAGTTGTTACCAACTAATTCTAAAAAGACTGTGGTGATATAGTGCTACCAAATGTGTGTATGTGTTTATAATTCTCTCCCTTTCTTTCTCTCTCTCTCTCGCTCTGTGTGTGTGTGTGTATATCGCCAATTTCTTAAAGTATTGTGTGTGTGTGTGTGTGCATCTGCAATTTCCCAAAGTATGACTATTGCCATTTACTCTCCAATTATCTTCAGCTGATTGAGAAATACCTTTAAAAATTTTAAGTCTAGCCAAGTAAAATAGAGAGACCTTTAAAAGTATCCTTGAATTCCAAGTACCTCTTCACATTAATAACCACATTTTTAAAATTATATGCATAAATTACAATTTGGTAAAACAGTAAAATTAAAAGTGGCTGGTGTTCCCCCTCGTGTCCCTGTTACTTAAGAGAATACAATGTCAGCTCTTCCTGACATTTCCTGGTATAAGATGCCCAAGAAATTACCAGGCAATGGACATACACTTTTCCATTTTTCTTTTAAACATTGTTGCTATTTGACACAAGAGTTGTCCAAATGTTTTAGATAATTCCTCATATAAGCCAATTTTGCTACCTGTTGGTTTATTTAAAAATTTTTTTAAAAATACAGAACACTTCACAAATTCACGTCATCCTTGTGCAGGGGCCATGCTAATCTCTGTATCGTTCCAATTTTAGTATATGTGCTGCCGAAGCGAGCACTACCTGTTGGTTTAAACTATGATAAATGAAGCTTCTCAACATAATAGCCATGATTCTCCTCAACCAAACCAAATGCCTGCAATCAGTTAAGAATAATACTCCAGATGTTTCCAAATAAGGTATTCATATGTCTTAGCCATTTTCTAGGCCACATAGCTCATGAAAGAACAGGTGACAATTCTAGCAAATTATCCTGTACTATACATAGCTTTAATTTCTCCCCAGGGTTTATTAAAATTTAACCTATTATAATGAAAGATTCACTATTTTTTCCTATAATTTTGTAAAATGATCGTGATCACAGGGTAAGCCTTGTACATTCAGCAAGAATTTCTTGGCATCATTTTCTAAAATCCTAGTTCAGCATGGGGAACATCTATTTAGTAAAAATGTTAGTAAGTGTTACATGAAGGAAGAACTCCCATATTCTGGGATTCCGCCAACTTAAACAGCTAGTAATTTCGGTCTAAATGAAAGCCCCCAGATAAGAAAACTATACTGGATATTACCATTTGGTTCATTATTCAGTTCCATGAGGGGCCTTATAAAGTGACATTCGATCATTCTACAGAAACAAATTTTATAGGTACTATACCAATCTTACATGAACTCTTTACAAAGAACACAAACAGGGAATTGTTTTATGAAGTCAACATAATCTTGATATAAAATATTGACAGCTGGGCATAGTGGCTCATGCCTGTAATCCTAGCACTTTGGGAGGCCGAGGTGGGTGGATCACCTGAGGTCAGGAGTTCAAGACCAGCCTGGCCATCATGGTGAAACCACATCTTTAAAAAAAAATAAAAATGAAAAAGTAAAAAATAAAAAAATAAAAAAAATAATAAAACAAAACAGAAAAAAAAACTGACAAAAAATTAGGGGAAATGAAAATTATAGGTTAGGCTTTTTCAGCACCATAATGCAAAAAAAATTTTTTTTTTTTTTTTTTTATAGGGACAGGGTTTCACCGTGTTGGCCAGGATGGTCTCAATCTCTTGACCTCGTGATCTGCCCGCCTTGGCCTCCCAAAGTGCTGGAATTACAGGAGTGAGCCACCACGCCTGGCCCATAATGCAAAATTCTAACAAAATGTTAGCAAATAAAATTCAGTGATATAATAAAATATATCAAGATTAGCATAGGGTTTTTTCTAGGAATACAAGGTTGGCTTAATTTTTTTTTTTTTTTTTTTTTTTTAGACAAAGTCTTGCTTTGTCACCCAGGCTGGAGGGCAATGGCGCAATCTTGGCTCACTACAACCTCTGCCTCCTGGGTTCAAGTGATTCTCCTGCCTCAGCCTCCCAAGTAGCTGGGATTACAGGTGCCTGCCACCATGCCCAGCTAATTTTTGTAGAGACGGGGTTTCACCGTGTTATTCAGGATGGTCTCGAACTCCTGACCTCGTGATCTATCCACCTTGGCCTCCCAAAGTGCTGGGATTACAGGCGTGAGCAACCATGCCTGGCCTGGCTTAATATTTTTAAAAGGTAATGTAACTCATACCATTAATAGAAAAAAAAATAATAATCTCTATAGATGAAGACAGCATTTGATAAAATTCATGATAAAACTCATGACAAAGTGACTAGAGAAAAAGGCACTTCAGCGGGGCGCAGTGGCTCGTGCCTGTAATCCCAGAACTTTGGGAGGCCGAGGCGGGCGGATCACAAGGTCAGGAGATAGAGACCATCTGGCTAACACGGTGAAAACCTGTCTCTACTACAAATACAAAAAATTAGCCCGGTGTGGTGGCACGCTCCTATAGTCCCAGTTACTTGGGAGGCTGAGGCAGGAGAATCGCCTGCATCCGGGAGGCAAAGGTTGCAGTGAGCCAAGATTGTGCCACTGCACTCCAGCCTGGGCAACAGAGTGACACTCCATCTGGGAAGGAAGGAAGGAAGGAAGGAAAGAAGGAAGGAAGGAAGGAAGGAAGGAAGGAAGGAAGGAGGGAGGGAGGGAAGGACTTCCTTGTGTGTGTGTGTGTGTATGTGTGTGTGTGCAAGGACGTGTTCTCATCTAAGGGCACTTCCTTTTTTGATAGAGTTGCTACAGAAACATGCAGCAAATATATTCAATGGTGAAACATTGAAGGTTTTTACTCTAGGATGGGGAACAATTAAAGACATTTTCTCTCATCAGTTCTATAATATTCTGTATTGAAGTATAGGTGTAATAAATCAAGAAGACATTAAAAGGAAGAGATTAAGTCATTATTTACATTTTACATAACTACATGTAGAAAAATCCAAATAAAAATCCAAAATAAATTACAGAAGAACCATTACATTAATAAATGAAGAGGAGGCTGGGTGCGGTGGCTCATGCTGTAATCCCAGCACTTCGTTCGTTTGTTTGTTTTTTGAGACTGAGTCTTGCTCTGCTGTCCAGGCTGCAGTGCAGTGGTGTGAACATGGCTCACTGCATCCTCTGCTTCCTGGGCTCAAGTGATCCTCCTTGTAGCCTCCAGAGTAGCTGGGACGAGAGGCTCATGCCACCATGCCCAGTTAATTTTTAAATTTTTGGTAGAGATGAGGTCTACTGTATTGCCTAGCCTGGTCTCAAACTCCTCAGCTCAAGGGATCCTCCCACCTTGGCCTCCTAAAGTCCCGGGATTATGGTGCAAGCCACGAGGCCAGCTGGCAAAGACTTCTTAAAAACATGTTATGAAAGCAATAACCATAAAGAAATGCTGATCAATTGAGCTATATTAAAATCAGTAACTTGTAATTAGGAAAAGACACCAGAGAGTGGAAAAAGATATTTGCAATACGTATATGACTGGAACCAGTATTCTGAATATGTAAAGAATGAGACAAGGCCAGGCATGGTGGCTCACACCTGTAATTGTCCTTTGGGAGGCCAAAGTGGGCAGATCACCTGAGGTCAGGAGTTTGAGACCAGCCTGGCCAACATGATGAAACCCCATTTCTACTAATAATACAAAAATTAGCCGGGTGTGGTAGTGAGTGCCTGCAATCCCAGCTATTAAGGAGGCTGAGGTATGAGAATCACTTGAACCCGGGAAGTGGAGGTTGCAGTGAGCCAAGATCATGCCACTGCACTCCAGCCTGGGCAACAAGAGTGAAACTCCATTTCAAAATAAAAATAAAACAAAAAAATAGATATATAATTCACATAAAGTTCACCCTTTTGAAGTGTACAAGTCAGCAGTTTTTAGTATATTCACAAGATTGTGCAACCACCATCACTATATAATTCCAGAATATTTTCTTTATCCCCGAAATAAAACCCTATTAGCAGCCACTCCTCATTTCCTCCTCCCCCTACCTTCTAGCAACCCACTAATCCACTTTCTGTCTCCCAGCTACTTGGGAGGCTGAGGCAGAAGAATTGCTCGAATCTGGGAGTCGGAGGTTGCACTGAGCCGAGATTGCACCACTGCACTCCAGCCTGGTGACAGAGTGAGACTCCATCTCAAAAAAAAAAAAGAAGAAAGGACGAACCATCAGACTGTTTCCCAAAGCAGGTGTTGCATCACTTCACATTCCCATTAGCAATGCATGGGGGTTCCAGTTTCTCCACATCCTCACCTTCACTTACTATTTTAGTCATCCTAGTGGTTGTGAAGCGGTATCTTATTGTGGTTTTGATTTGCATATCCCCAATGACTAAAGATGTTAAGTATCTTTTCATATGCTTATTTTACATTTGTATATCTTCTTTGGAGAAATGCCTCTTCAAATCCCTTGGCCATCTTTAAATTGGGCTGTCTTATTATTGAATTGTCAGTTCTTTACAAATTCTGGCTATTGGGCCTTTCTCAGATCTATGACTTGCAAATATTTTCTCCCAAGAATGGGAATTCTCAAAACCACTTTGGAAAGACTTTGGCTTTATCTGCTAAGGTTGAAAACATATATAACCCATGGACCCAACAATCCACTATTACATATACACCTAACAGAAATGAAAACATGTTTTCCACCAGACACATTCAACAGTGTTTACAACAGCACTATTCATAATAACAATTGAAAGACTGAAAATCACCCAAACATCCTGTGGTAGGCTAACAGTGCCCCAAAAGATGTCCACATTCAAATCCCTGGAGCCTGCCGATGTTACCTGACTTGGAAGAGACTTTGCAACTATGACTGAGGATCTTGAGGGGGGTAAATAAGATTTCCAGTCCAGCATGTAAGGAGGTTTTGTTTGTTTTGTTTTGTTTTTTTGCCCAGTTTTACCAGTTTGTTGTCAAAAGGAGTTGAGGTCATCACTTTGTCCTAACAAGGAGAGCTGTCAGAGAAACGGTCACAGGGCAAACCATTGCCTCCCAAATTGGAGACAGACAGGTGACACAGAATCACAACTTACTGGAGCAGAAACCACTGGGCATACACCTCTGCACTGCAGCCTGGACAACAGAGCAAGACTCCGTCTCTGTAGGAACCAGTTCTGGGACAGAGGAATCTGAACTGTAATTGATGAATTGCCCAGAGGCTCAGTGTGAATTAAGTCTGTGAGTTCATAATTCTATGGGGATCCAGTCATAGGAGGGTCCCCACACTTTTGTGAGTTTTACCTCTAGGAGCTCTCCCAGGTTCTCACCGCAAAGATCAGAGTGAAGGTCTCACCATGAAGATCTCTCATGCTTCTGGCAGGGGGAGGGAAAGTAACCATTTTGAAATATGCCAGAGCACTCTGTTTTTAACAAAGCCTGTCCTCAGGAGAAACGATTCTACCACAGCCTTACCTATTAGTGTTTTATCAGAGCCAAACCAACCTGGTGGAAGGGAAACACCTGACTCCAGCCCCTTCTAGACATCCTGTCTCACCTAAGGGGGATAGGAGTACTTAAAAACACTTGCGAAATTTACATCCCAGGGGCACAGGCTTGCTAAAACTGAGACCTAATCATAGAAATATAGAATGCTTCCTCTCTCCCACACCACGAAAGGCCTACTTACCAGAGCTCCTTTTACTGTACATCATATCCAGCTGTTAACAAAAATGTGTGAAGCATATAAAAAACACAGTTTGAAGACAGAGCAAGCATCAGAACCAGACTTGGATATAGTAGGGATGTCGGAATTATCACACCATTAATTTAAAACAACTATGACTAATATGCTAAGGACTTTAGTGGAAAAAGTAGACAACATCCAAGAACAGATGGATAATGTAAGCAGAGAAGTGAACATTCTAAGAGCATATCAAAAATAAATGCTAGAGATTAAGAAAAAACAAACAAAGAATGCCTTTGATAGGCTCACTAGTAGACTGGACTGAGAGAATTGCTGAGCTGAGGAAAGAATTGTTCAGCTGGAGGACGTCAACATCAACTTTCAAAACTGAAAAGCAAAGAGAAAACACATGCGCACACAAAGGAACAAAATATCCAAGAACTGTGGGGCCACTACAAACGGTGTAACATATAGATAATAGGCATACCAAGAGAAGAAAGGAACAAAATAAATATTTGAAGCAATGACTGAGAATTTCCCCATATTAACGTGACACCAAACTACAGATCCATGAGGTTCAGGAAGCATTAAGAAAGATAAATGGGCCAGGTGCAGTGGCTCACACCTGTAATCCCACCACTTTGGGAGGTGGAGGCAGGAGGATTGCTTAAGCCCAGGAGTTTGAGACCAGCCTGGGCAATATAGTGAAACCCTGTCTCTAGAAACAATACAAAAATTAGCTGGGCATGGTGGCGCATGCCTGTAGCCCCAGCTACTAGGGAGGCTGAGTTGGGAGGATTGCTTGAGCCTGGGAGGCAGAGGTTGCAGTGAGCTCTGATTGAGTCACTGCACTCCAGCCTGAGCAACAGAGTAAGACCCTGTCTCAAAAAATAAAACAAATAAAATAAAATGAAAAACAAACCTATACCTAGGCATATCATATTCAAATTGCAGAAAATTAGTCTTTAAATAAGCCAGAGGATAAAAGCCCCTCTAGAGAGCAAAGATAATAATTTCACCTGATTCCTTTTCAGAAACAATGCAAGCAAGAGAGTGCAGTGAAATATTTAAAGCGTTGTTAAAAGAGAGTATAGTGAATTATACAGGGGGGGCCCAATTAAATCACTTCAGTCCTTATAAGAGGGAGGCAGAGCCAGGCGCGGTGGCTCACGCCTGTAATCCTTTGGAAGGCTGAGGCGGGTGGATCATGAGGTCAAGAGATGGAGACCACTTGGCCAACATGGTGAAACCCTGTCTTTACTAAAAATACAAAAATTAGCAGGGCGTGGTGGTGTGCGCCTGTAGTCCCAGCTACTCAGGAGGCTGAGGCAGGAGAATTGCTTGAACCCAGGAGGCAGAGATTGCAGTGCGCTGATACTGCGCTACTGCACTCCAGCCTGGCGCCTGGTGACAGAGCAAGACTGTCTAAAAAAAAAAAAAAAAAAAAAAGAGAGAGAGAGAGAGAAAAGAAAAGAATAAAAAAAAGAGGAAGGCAGGAAGGTCAGAATGAAAGTGATGTGATGGATGCACAGTTGAAGATGCTAGGCTGCTGGCTTTGGAGAAAGGGCCAACAGCCGAAGAATGCAGGCAGCTTCTTGATGCCAGAAAGGAAGACAACAGATACTTCTCCTCTAGAGCCTCCAAAAAAAAAGAAAAAAAAAAAAAAAAAAGCCAACTCTGCTGACACTTAACTTTAGCCCAGAGAGGCTTTATTTTGGACTTCTAACCTCTAGCATGGTAAAATAATAAATCTGTATGGTGTTAAGCCACCAATTTGTGGTCATCTCCTGCAGTAAGAGGAAACTAATACACATCCATCTATAGCATTATGAATACTATTGTATATTTGTGGAATAATATGCTGCAATAACTATTAATACATGCAACAAAATGGATGAACCACAAACCTGATATTGAAAGATGCCTGGCACTAAAATATTAACTCTGTAAGATTCAATTTATATAAAGCTTAAAAATAAGCCAAACTTATCTGTGTATTTGTAAGTTAGGCAGTGGTTACTTGGTGGGTGGGGATACTGATTGAGGGGCACACTGGACGCTTCTGTGGGTGCTGGGTGATTTTCTGTTATTTTGGTGCTGGTTGTATGTGGTCACTTTGTGATACTTCAAACCATACACTTGTACACTTTTCCGTATTGTATACTTCAATTAAAAATTCGCTTAAAAACAAAAAGTTTAAAACAACTTTCCTTGCAAAAAATTGGTTTAAGGTTTAAACAAAAATAGGTTTGTTTAATCATGGTCTATGGAAAATCTTAAGATTGGATAAAACTAAATCCCAGAGTGAACAATTAAAGTAACAAAATTCCAAGGATTTTCTAGTACATGTACAATGTCACACACAGAGTTGGCTTATGCATGCAAATAAGATAGTAGATATATCCAAGTATACCACATATTGTCTGCAGTTTTATTTAGTTCTTATTTCATCATGTACTAATTTAGAAAGAATCTACGCCACCCTTTTTGCAGAACCCTTTCTGGACTAAAGATTTTATCAGTGGTATTATTTCAAATATTTTATCAGACAAAACATTTTCATAAATTTTTGTATGCCCATAAATACCCTAAGTTTTTCCCACATGGAAACCAATTATTATCCTCTCATATACATACACATATGGGGTGGGTGGGTGGGTGGGTGGGTGTGTGTGTGTGTGTGTGTATATATATATATATATATATATTTTTTTTTTTTTTTTTGACAGGGATTCCCCTAACATCCAAACTGCAGTGCAGTGGCACAATCACAGCCCACTGAAGACTCGACTTTCTGGGCTCAAGTGATCCGCCCACCTCAGCCTCCCAAGTAGCTGGGACTACAGGCATGTGCCACCACACCCTGCTAATTTTTTGTAAAGATGGGGTCTCACGTTGCTCAGACTGGTCTCAAACTCCTGGGCTCAAGTGATCCTCCCACCTCAGCCTCCCAAAGTGCTGGGATTATTGGTATGAACCATCCACGCCCAGCACCTCATGTATTTTTAACATTTATTTTAAATATAAGCTGTCAAATATTATTGTAAGACTAAATGGATTTTAAAGTTTTAATGAAGTGATTGTGTGATAATTGAGGTATCGTCTTCAAACACTGTTCAAAAAAACCTTCAGAATATCTATTTCAAAGTAGTAACAAAGACCAATTTCAAGGGCAGTAACCATTTTCCCCCCCAACTATCTAAATGACTCAGGTCAAATATAGATGTGTTCTTTAGCTGAACTTCATTCAATAAGAAGGTTCATTTGTTCTGAAGTTTCTAAAACAATCATTGAAAACTGAGTATGAAAAAGGTGAAATCAGTAACAGGTGTTCTCACCTGTAAGGGAGTGACTATGTGTTAGGGTACCTGCCAAGCTTTTAACACTTCTTCCTGTTAAATGATAGAAGGCTATTATTTTTATCTACTAGATGTGCAGACATAAGATTCCACAGTTTGAGGCATGCCCGTGTGGAAGATGTGTTGACCAAGGCAAACTCCCAAATTAAGGAAATTTACAGGATAGGGAATCTAATGTATTCACTTATCTCTCAGAAGGTCAGAATGCTTTTCTATTAATTAGGTCAAACATTTTAAATTGGCCCTCTGTATCTGTGGGTTCCATATCCATGGATTGAACCAATGACAGAAGGAAAATATTTGGGAAAAAAAAAATTGCATCTAAACAGGCAGATTTTATCTTCCTCTGAACAATACAAGTATACATAGCATTTACAATGAATTAGGTATTATCATATAGAGATGATTTAAAGTATATAGGAGGATGTGAATGTTATATGCAAATACTACACCATTTTATATCTCCGACTTAGGCATCTGTGGATTTTTGGAACCTGAGGTAGGTCCTGGAACCAATCTGCCTCATGGATACCAAGGGATGACTATACTAATGAATCTCATTTATTAGCTGACACATGTAAATTTAAACATAAGAAAATGCAACAAGTTATCTGAACCTGAATGCAGAGAATAAATACTTTATTAACTGATTACAGTTCAAAGTCACAAACAAAAAAGGGGTATATTAAGGCAAAGCCAAATATATATATATGTATAGACAAATCCAAAGATTGTTACCTCTTTACATTTTAATAACCTCTGCATTTTTCTTTTACACATTTAGGCAGTGTGCTTTCTTTTCTTCTCAGTTAAAGAAACACCTTGACCAATTATTTCTAAATCATATTTTGATGACAACTTACAGATCAGTGATTGAGACAATGACTAGTGTATCAAACGCTATCTGATCGTTCTCTCAGCATTTCCATGTGTGGTGGTACATTTACGTTGGTGTGCAAAATCTGACGATTTTTTTTCTGTCAGCAAAACTGACAGATTTTTAAAAATGATTTTAATAGTTATAACTAAAATAAGCTTAGACTTACAAGTCAGTCAAATGCCCAAATTGTACGTTTTCTGCCCTTCTCCTAAACTCTTTTACATGTTTTAAATAGCCTTTAGAATATGATCGATCACATGGTTGTATTTCAGATCTGAAAGTTTTGAGATTTTCAAAATCAAAAATTACTTCCTTATGCAAAATGGCAATGCAAATAGCAATCTTACATAATGTAGAATAATTTTTCTCCTGTATAGCTCCTTCTAAAAAACGGGCAACCACACACACACACACAAGACATACATTTAGTCCATCTGAAGAAGCACTCCAGCTTTCTAATTCCATTTTTGAAGGAAAAGGCAGAGGCATGTTTACATTATCCCAGAAAACTGAATAAATGGCTTTATTTGGTATCTTCAAGAAGCTTCTCCTTCCGTAGGAGATGTAGGAGATGTGGGAGAAACGGTAACTGGTTTTCGTGTGATTCTGTCTAGTTCTGCATGAACATCTAAGACAGGCTTCTGGCCTACATTGAAGAGAAAGAAAATAAACAAGATTTACATATAAGTGAAAGTATTGCTTTTACCAATAGCTCTTCATTTAAAAATTGCTAACACTTTCATTAAGTTTAGCACACCAAGTTATATAAATGACCCTTAATTTAAAAATTTTAAGCCAGGCGCAGTGGCTCATGCCTATAATCTCAGCACTTTGGGAGGCCGAGGTGGAAGGATCATTTGATGTCAGGAATTCGAGACCAGCCGGGCCAACAGAGTGAAACCCTGTCTCTACTAAAAATACAAAAATTAGCCAAGTGTGGTGGTGCACACCTGTAATCCCAGCTACTTGGGAGGCTGGGGCAGGAGAACTGCTTGACCCCAGAGATGGTGGTTACAGTGAGCTGAGATCACACCACTGCATCCCAGCCTAGGCAACAGAGACTCTGTCTAAAAAGTAAATAAAATAATTTTTCAAGAAAAAACAAATTCCTTCATTTTAAATTATGGATCTGTTACCAAATGGAGGTAAAACTGGCACCTATCATTTAACCTCACAAAGGTTTTGTTTGTTTTTTTAAGGCATGGGACAATAAGAACAGTAAAATAGAAAATAGCAACAAAAATTTAGCATTTGGAGAGGTGAATGAGTGGTAACAACAGATGACAATAAAAATGTGGCAAGGATATGGAGAAACTGGAAATCTCCTAACCTGCCAGTGACAACTTAAAATGGTACATACACAGCATTTGGGAAAACACTTCAGCAGTTCTTCAAAACCTTTGTTTAAACAGAGTTACTACATGACCCAGTAATTCCACTTAGGTATTTATCGAAGAGAATTACAAACTTGTATCCACACAAAATTGGATGTTCAAAGCAGCACTATATTAATAATAGTCAAAAAGTAGACGAAACTCAGATGTCTATCATCCAGTGAATGGATAAATGAAATGTGGTACAGCCATACAATAAAATATTATTCAGCAATTAAGGAACATAGGCCGGGCACAGTGGCTCATGCCTGTAGTCCTAGCACTTTGGGAGGCTGAGGTGGGTGGATCACTTGAGGCCAGGAGTTCAAGACCAGCCTGGCCAACATGGTGAAACACTGTCTCCACTAAAATTACAAAAATTGGCCAGGCGTGGTAGTGGGTACCTGTAATCCCAGCTACTTGGGAGGCTGAAGCAAGAGACTCACTTGAACCCCAGAGGTGGAGGCTACAGTGGGCTGAGATCACACCACTGTACTCCAGCCTGAGCAACAGATCCAGACTGTCTCAAAAAAAAAATATTGATACATATTACAACATGTATGACCCTCAAAAACATTTGTTAAAGACATACATTGAGCTGGGGGTGGTGGCTCACGCCTGTAATCCCACCACTTTGGGAGGCTGAGGTGGGCAGATCACTTGAGGTTGGGAGTTCGAGACCACCCCAACCAACATGGAGAAACCCCATCTTAAAAAAAAAAAGGCCATGCATTGTATAACTCCATTTCCATGAAATGTCCAGATAGGCAAATCTGTAGAGGAAAAAGATAAGGTTCAAGGTTTCTTTTGGGGACATAAAAATGTTCTAAAATCAGATTATGGTGGTGGTCTACTCAACTTTGTAAAGATACTAAAACCACAGAAATATACACCTTATATGAGTGAACTTCATTAAATCTCAATACAACTGTTATGTTTAAAAAGCAACTTGCTCCTGTTAAGTATACCTGACTTTTTGGCAGACGGTGGTAAACCACTGCTTCCACCTCCAGCCCCACCTGCAGGGCTACCACCACTCACACCAGGTCCTCCTGGAGAGCCAGTCTTTTTACTCAGTAAACTGTTGAAGAAATTTGCCAGGACGCCTTCACTTGTAGCTCCAGCTATAAAAAACAAAATGCTTTAGTCAAAACCTAAGACTTTCCCATAAATTATCATTAGAGTAATCACACATAGAAAATGAATAAACTTAAAATTTAAGAGTTTTATATTCCAAATTCACGTCTAGTTTGATCTTTTGATGCTGAGTAATTTCTCTAATCTACTTATATATAAAACAAAATGAGTAAACTTTAAGAGTGTAAAATAATTATTTAAAAATTAGAATGTTAAATTTAAAAGGCCAAAGGTATTTTAAACAAAAAAGATGTTATATACTAATATATATCTCCCATTTGAAAAGGATTCTTCAAAAATAGAATTGTTGAGAAATTGCCTCAAATATTATAAAAAGTTATCCTATGTGAAAGCCAGTAGAAGTTTCCAGAAATAAATGGGCAAAAGATAGCAATAAACAACTCACAGAAGAGAAACACAAATAGAAGGAAAATACTAGGGAAAATAACTCTTATTAGGTAGTGTTTATAGCAAAACTGTAACACTCAATGTTGATAACATGCAAAGTTGAATAATCCATTTGAAAAAAATATTATCAAAGGCATAAAAACATAAACTCTTTGACCTACTAATCCTACTTATGGCAATTATTCCTACAGAAATAACTATTATATATATAGTTTTTTCTAGTATAAATGTGAATTTCTTCAATGATCTACCAGGAAAGTGATTAAATGTAACAGAACTTTTATCATGGAAATGATAATACATCACAAATACACTGTAAAATGGTTTACAATCTGGTTAACTATGAGATTACATATCCACAGAGACAAAGCCTAGAAGGTACTGTACAAGAATGAAAATAGTTATGGTAAAAGGTGGAATTTTAGATAGATTCTTTCTGCTGTAAAATGTATTGTCTGGTTATCTCCTAGGAAGAGATGTACCTTTCATGTTTGGATCAATTTTTTTTGACCCAGCAGGGATGGGTGACACGCTGGCAACATTGGATGATACAGATCTATTTGGTGTTCGAGGGGAGCCTCCTGGGACTCTTGGTGAGGCATCCTATGTAAAAACAGGAAAAGGCAATCATAAAAACCTGAAATTTTCACTGTTCTACTGGTACTTTTACACTGCAAGCCATTGACAAAACTGTTAGCAATCCTGTCTTCAATTATTAGAGAATGCCAGACAGAGGCCTATCACATTTTAGAATCCTAATTTTCCCTTTCATAGAAAATAAAGAACATATTGAGTGATGATGTACAGTTATGAGTATAAGCTTGGGAGTCAGATTTGGTTTCCAATCTGGACTTGTATTCTACTAGCTTTATAATCTCAGGCCCTAAGACTCCCATTTCCTCATTTGCAAAATGGGGCTAGTAACAGTCCTGCCTCATAAGACGGTTGTGAGGATTTGTAAAATGACACATAAATGCCTGAGTATTGACACACAACAAACGTTACAAATAGATCTTTACACTTTTAAAATCTCACAAATTAGAGAAGAATTCTGAATTCCAGTTTATACCAAAGCACACCTGTATTAGATATGTATATAGTTAAGAAAAAAGAACTAAAACAATATGTACTGCATTTTAACAATTTTGTTAAAATTTGTAATACTGACCACAGGCCTTCCAGCTGCAGTTGGTGGTTGCTTTGCTAAAAGGGACTGGAAAAAAAAAAAACCAAAAGAATCCTAGTTTAGACATTCACAGCACATACCAGTGTATTTTTAAAGAAAATGCACACGAGAACAGTTTACTCATTAAC
Organism: Cacajao melanocephalus; assembly: GCA_963573385.1. Classification (NCBI taxonomy): domain Eukaryota; kingdom Metazoa; phylum Chordata; class Mammalia; order Primates; family Pitheciidae; genus Cacajao; species Cacajao melanocephalus. The sequence goes on from CAUYLG010061105.1 coordinate 16,282, forward strand.
CATACTAAGTCTGCTTCTGATATAATTTCATACCTGTAGCTTCATAAGAAATACTTGATCATCTTCTGCCATAATTTCTTTCTCATGTACAAACTGAAATGAGCAATGCGTAAGTTTAATGTTATGCTAATGCCATTAATAACTTACTTTCTAGATTAGACTAATCAAAAAACAGTTCAAGAATTTGAACATTTCCTATACTATATTTATATGCACGAGTGAGCTGCCCTACCCAAGGCCTCCAGCAGAGCTGTTCAGTAACTAGCTACAATTCTTGAAATGTTCTGTATCTGTGCTGTTCAATATGACAGTCACTAGCCACCAGTGGCTACTGAGCTCTTGAAATGTGGCTAGTGTAACAGAGGAACTGAATTTTTAATTTTATTTAATTTTACATATAAAAGCCACATCAGGCAAGTGGCTACTATATTGAACAGCACAATCCTAGAGCCACAAGCATATTCATCATGCTTATAAATTTGCTAAACAGCAGTTAGGGTGTTTTAAAAGGACCAGTAATATCCTAGTTAACTGAAATGCAACTTGTCCCTTGTTTCTCTGAAATAAAAATATAATGGCTCTTCTCTAAGCTGAGTAATTAGGAAAAAGAACTGCGGAAGTCTCCTGCTTCTATTCTTGCTGTAAAACACATACCCCATCTATTTTTTTCCCAGGAGCCAGAGTGACTCTTTTAAAAGGTTAAGTCAGATAGTATCACTCCTCTGCTCAAACACTCAATTGCTTTCCATCTAACTCAGAATGAAACCAAAAGTTATTAGTGTAGCCTAATAATAAGAACCCATAATAACTGAACTCTGCCTCTCATCTCCCAGCACTCTATCCTTCCTCACAGCTCTTTCCTGCCCGTCTTCCTCATACATTTGTCTCAGAACATGTGCACTTTTGGTTCCTTCTGCCTTCAGCATCCTCCCCTCTTATATCAAAGACCTTCCCACATCGTTCATAAACAGCATTCCTCACAGCCCAGTCCTCTCGCTCATTCTCCCTACACCCTGCTTTATTTCTGTAGCACTTATCACTACTTGACAGATGATCTACGTATTGGTTTATTATACATATCACCCTCCTTCCCATTTAGCACTTAGAACCTAAATAGAGCCTAAAGTGATGCTCAATAAGTATTTGTGGAATAAGTAAAAGAAAAAGACAACTTAAAGAAGCATATCTGTTAGTAAAAGAATGGGAAATATTTTTGCTATTTTAATGTATGCATTTCTTTTAATAGACATCTAGACCAAATACCACACCAACTGATTTTTCATTTGACCTTTTCTTAATTACTAACAGTAACCCACAAACAGAAGATGGATGCTTTATGTTATGAATGTTTAGATTCTTAAAAGTCTTATATGTTAAATCAAAATTATTTTTTCTTGATACATATATCAAGATTAAAGGCAGTCAGTCAGAAGTACTACAGGTTGGGTATCCTTCATCTGAAATACCTGGGACCAGAAGTGGAAGTATTTCAGATTGCTGAATATTTATACTAATACCTATCAGTTCAGCATCCTTAATCTGAAAATCCAAAATGTTTCAATAAGCATTTCCTTCTGAGAGTCATGATGGTGCTCAAAGTGTTTCAGATTTTTGACCATTTTGGATTTTCAAATTAGGGATATTCAATTTATTTATGAAAATACTCATTTTATAGAGCTCTTCAGAAACATCTCTATCTATAGAACACTATACACTGCTTAACATGAAATCAAGATATAGGAAAGCAGTGTATCTACTGGGACCTGATTTAATAGTTTGATATGTTATAGTCAAGACTAAAGCTGAATATAGAAAATTGGAAGTTCCTGGATAGCTGTGAGCTAAAGTGGGTAACTTACTGCAGAGAAGATCCAAGATCTGCCCCAACAGATAGAACCATGAGAATTATTCTAGCAATGTTTTCTTGGCTCGACCAAGTTCTAGGTTGGAAATTTCACAGCTTCTACCTATTCAAACTCTCTAAGAGCCACATATTCACTCATGCCAATCTATGATTTCCAAGGCACTATGCACTAACAAGCGCTATTATCAGTATGCCAAGGGCTAAGATTTAATTAGCTGAATAGCTGATTTATATTTTACTAAAACAAATCCTTATGTAAACTGTACATTAGAAACACACCCAAATTATACTTAGAAACCCTCCAGATGGCAAAGGACATCCTTGCCTTCATACCTTCAATCTGAAAGTACAGACCTCCCCTCAGTTTAGTCTGAAGTCTATCTATTGAGATTATTTACTAAAATGGTTACCTTTCGAACAGGTGGTTTAGTTATGATGTCTTCAAAATTATCTTCTGCTTTTAATGTTTGAAAATTTTCATGTAATATTCCTATTTTCTTATCATTATCCCACCCTGCTGGACTAGAAAGGAATACATATGATAAATTCTCAAGCATTTGTACAGCCATTCGTTTGTTCAGTCCAAGATTATGTAAAAGGCACATTTTTATGAAGTCAATCTGAACAATTACGGAAAACGAATTAGCTTTTTATTATGATGTCACGTTTTACTAATTTCTACTTAAAATGAAAGCCTGGGCAACACGACAAAACTCCTTCTCTACAAAAAATATAAAAGAAAAAAAAATTAACTGGGTGTGCATGGTGGCGTCCATCTGTAGTCCCAGCTACTTGGAAGGCTGAGACAGGAGAATTGCTTGAGCCTGGGAGGTGGAGGCTAAAGTGAGCTGAGATCAAGTCACTGCACTGTAGGACAGGTGATGGAAGTGAGACCCTGTCTCAAAAAAAATTACCAATATTCTTATCTTAAAAATGTCATTAGTGTTAACTTGCAAGGCCGGGGGCAGTAACTATTCTCTCTCAATTTTATATAGGTACTTTTTTTTTCTTTTTGCTCTGTTGCCCAGGTTGGAGTACAGTGGCTCAACCATGGCTCATTGCAGCCTTGGTCTCTGGGCTCAAGTGATCCTCCCACCTCAGCCTCCCAAGTAGCTGGAACCACAGGTCCATATCACCATACCTGGCTGATTTTTAAATTTTTGATAGAGATGAGGTCTCATGATGTTGCTCAGGCTAGTCTTGGGCTCTTGAGCTCAAGCAATCCTTCCACCTCAGCCTCCTAAAGTGCTGGGATTTTAGGCATGAGCCACTGCACGTGGACTATTCAGGTAACTTTTTTTTTTTTTGAAAACAGTGTCTCATTCTGTCACCCAGGCTGGAGTGCAGTGGCGCAATTTCGGCTCACTGCAACCTCTGCCTCCCAGGTTCAAGTAATTCTCGTGCCTCAGCCTCCAGAGTAGCTGGGACCACAGGCGTGCACCACCACACCCAGCTAATTTTTGTATTTTTCAGTAGAGAGGGGGTTTCGCCATGTTGGCCATGCTGATCTCGGGCTCTTAACCTCAGGTGATCCGCTCGCCTTGGCTTCCCAAAATGCTAGAATTACAAGCGTGAGCCATTGTGCCTGGCCAGGTAACTTTTTAAAATCATGTCCAGATCAGAAATTTGGTCATTTATGTGTCATAATCAATTAAAGATTAAGTAGATACAATGCACTAATATATGCACCCAGTAGACAGTTTGGCTATAATAGCAAAAACCTTTGAAAAAGGGCTTAGGCCAGCAGTAAATCTAAAAGGCAATAATAGATAAATCAATACAGGTTATATATAAAAAACAATCTAGGAACAGATAGATGCTCACTTATTCATGGAAAGGTTTATTGTTCCTATCTCAAAACCGAAAATAATGATTCACCATCAAATAGTAGCAATAATACATGATAAAATTATATATTTAAGAGTCCACTTACATAAATACTGCATCCTTTTCCACAACAACAGCAGGAATCTTATAGGGAAATCCATATAGTTTCTGAACAATGTATTTATATACTAAGTCTATATTTTTGTTTTCTTTTACTGAAGTGTAAATAAGTGCTGCACCATCTGAACAATATGGTTAAAGAAAATTCTGAACAAATGTCATGGACAAATATAAAATTCTGTGTTTTCAGCTTAACATTTATATCTATGTGTATTTTACTTTCAGAAGTAACTCCTAAGGTATGTTATATGGTAATCAAAAACTTCAAAAGTTGTAAGTACCTACCTTTATATAGGCTACAATGAAAATAATTTTTACATATCAATTTAACTTAGGAAGGCAGAAGTCTCATTAAGCCAAGAAGTAAAGGCAAATTTAGAAATACTGACACCACTACTATTTCTGCATTTAAAGCACATGAAAGGACAATTTTTATGATTTTAACTTTCCTAATATTCATGGAGGGGATATTATTTACCAACAACTGTTTTGTTTGCCTTTTCAACAAAAATGGTGTGTAACAGTGTCTCTTCGTAGTGTTTACTAAACCCAGGAATTAAAACTTCAGGGATAAAGCTCAGGAGATTCACTGAAGAGGGCAAAAAAGACCCATTGTTGAGAGGTGAGTCTGCAGGTACCAATCAGGAGGCTTTCAGGAATAACCTAAGGCAAAAGCACATTTCATGACAAAACTTGAAATAACACAATCTCACATGAAGATGTATTACAGCAGAGCCTAACATTGACCTTTTATCCAAAAGACATAGTTGAAGAAAATATTAAGACATCCATAGACAATGTGACCACTGACAGATGATATGTTCAGAGTGGCTATCAGAAATTCTATGACCACCCACATTCTAGCACTGGCCACTGTGTCTCCATGGGAGACGGTGACTTAGGCCAAGGGGAAATGCTGGGAGTACGTCTAACTTCTTAACTGGGATACTCGTAGTTTTTGGGACGTGACTGAGGTTTATGAACCTAAAAGCAGTATTGCTAAATACAACTTACTTTGATATGAAACCTTAACATGGTAAAGACAAACATAAACTTAGGCAAAAGACCAACATAAACTTAGGCAAAAGTTTACCTTCATGAACTCTGCATTAATGATCTCCCCACAATGCAAATCAAATATGATAATCTGGAAGATTTCTATAACTGAAAAACTTATATTGCAATTAAAAATTTAATAAAATAAAGGCTTGGCACAGTGGTTCAAGCCTATAATCCAAGCACTTTGGGAGGCGGAGGTGGGTGGATCACCTGAGGTCAGGAGTTTGAGACCTACCTGGCCAACATGGCAAAACCCCATCTCTACTAAAAATACAAAAATCAGCCAGGCTGCCAGGCACGGTAGCTCACATCTATAATCCGAGTACTTTGGGAGGCCAAGACCAGCAGATCACCTGAAATCTCGAGTTTGACACCAGCCTGACCAATGTGGAGAAACCCTGTCTCTACTAAAAATACAAAAAGAAAAATTAACCTAGCATGGTGGCACATGCCTGTAATCCCAGCAACTAGGGAGGCTGCGACAGAAGAATCACTTGACTTGAACCTGGGAGGCAGAGGTTGCAGTGAGCCAAGATCGTGCCACCGCACTCTAGCCTGGGCAACAAGAACGAAACTCCGTCTCAAAAAAACAACAACAACAACAACAACAACAACAAAAAACAAAATGAATTAGCCAGGTGTGGTGGCAGGCACCTATAATCCCAGCTACTCACTCGGGAGGCTAAGACATGAGAATAGCTTGAACCCAGGAGGCGGAGGTTGCAGTGAGCCAAGATCATGCCATTGCACTCCAGCCTGGGCGACAGAGCAAGACTACTTCTCAAAAACAAAACACAAACAAAAAAAATTTAATAAAGTCAATTTTGAACTCACTGTCCGTCACTGATAAATACATACCTCATTATCTTGAGATGACTTCTCCCATTTTGTATTCTTTTAAAATTAACTGGCTCTAATGGACTCTATTTTAGTAGAAAGCTTCCTTTCTGATTACATTTCTGTATTTTCATTTTTAAGTACAGTGTTAAATAAATGATTAAAGAGACTTTTTATTCTCAAATTTTCTAATCTCCAAAGATGACAAAAAAAGGCTATAGATACCTACACTACAATTACTCCCACTTTTTCTTTTTCAAGACATTATGTAGACAAGTGCCCTTTGACTCAACCAACTGAGCCATTTGTTGACGTGAGAAGAGAAAGGCCCATAAAAAGAACTTAAGGAAAAAGGGGAAAGGGAAACTCTCCATGTCATCTTATTCAGGCTTTCTATAAGTGGTCCTTAAATTAAATGCCCATTAATGAAAATGATTTATAAACTGTAGACATTATAAACATGTGTGTATTACTTATTACTATCTATTCCTAATATCATTTCATTACTTTTCAGACTCAAAAGCTTTGGCTGGATAATGCAGCTGCAAAATATCTGATCCAAGAGGGTTGATGAGTTTATGCTTCAGAGTATTCAAGGTGTAACCAAGTTCTCAATAGTAAAGTTTTTAAAAAGCATTCACTTATAACCTTTATTTTCTCCCTCTTTTAGCTGTAATTTTTACTCACTGGCTCACCTAATCCTTGCAATCTAGATTAACAAGACTTTCTATGATAGATTTCCCAGGAAAGTTTCTAAACTATAGATTCTCCAGCTTCATTTGGAACATTTTAGTCCAATAAGTCTTAGATAGGCAGAGCCAAATTTTGAAACCACTGTTAGGCTGTATGTGGGGAACATGACACACTATACAAGTTAAACATGAAAACACAAAAACCAAAATATTGATCTTGCCCTACCATCCACAACCAATAAATACAGTTTTTAAATCAGTTATGTTCATAATCACAGCTGACTAGACTTTTCCACACATAATTGATAATTATTTTTCTTAAGCATACTTTAAACACAGCAAATCAAAGTAATATACTTCAATATTTGCTTTTCTATCTCAAAACATCCAAATATAAATAACTTGGGAACTAAAATGAAATTTCCAACCAGAGGCAGAAGAAGAAATGTTTACAGAATTTCTCAAGTCCATCAATTTAATTATTTTAACTTTAAAAAAAACAAAAACAGGTAAGGTTGTACACGGAATCAATAAATGTATTTAAAAGGATACACTGTAAACAAAACTTCCGGATATGTGACTGAATAAAATCAAAATGTTCATCTCTGTAGTCATGTTCTTTCTCCAATACACTAATAGCATCACACTGTTAAGTTAAAATAATTAAAAACAACATATTTAAAATAATCAAAATGAAACATAATAATTTGAACAGTTCAATTCTGGATAGGGGAACATCACAAAAGTACCACTCTGGGAGGGGCAGGGAGGGGCAAAAAAAAAAAAAGTACCACTTTGATATGGTGAATGAACAGTAGGACCAAGGATATCAAGTATTCCATGAACTTTTAATTGGAGAGACTAACAGATAATTTTATCTTATTAAAAAGCATTAACTTCTACGTTAACATTAAATCTGGTCAGAACACCAAAGAGAAAGTTTTAGTACATAACAGAAGGAAGAATAACAAGCCTAGCTTGTACTAAGAAATCATACTTACTAACTCAACTACTTATAGCCTAGAACAAAGTTTTTAAAGATCCAACATCTATTCTAGTTTTACAAAACACTTCTGCATATCCAGGGAGGCTCTACTTTTCACCATTTCTTCTTAGTTCCTGTGTTTATCCGGTAATTCGCAAATGACCTTAGTTTTTTTTCTGGTGCTTTTATTCACTCTTATTACAATCTCACCAATTACACAATAAGGAAATTATATATAAGTTATTTTTGAAATGCCACCTGTACAATCAATGAGACAATTCTCAATTCTGCTTGCTACAGAAAAATGTTAAGAAAAATACAAAGAAGGTATGTTCAAACATCATGACATCCAAATAATTTCACCAACACCCTTCTGAATTGCAGGTGTAAAATACAAAAATAAACATTTAATAATGGTCATTACACCTAGAATCAGTTTGAGGTCAAATCTGCTATGTAATTTTTTTGTAACATATGTGTATGTGTGTGTGTGTGTGTGTGTGTATATCTATCTATCACAGGGAAAAAAAAACCTAACAGGGTGCAGTGATATGCGCCTGTACTACTTTGGCGGGTGAGGCAGGAGGATTGAGCCTAGGAGTTCAAGGCTAACTGGGCAACATATATACAGAACACAGTCTCATTATATAATTATGATGAGCATTTCATTGCCCATTTCATCAAATACTGACAGTAATTTCAAATGATTAAAAATAATTATTATACTTTGACTTAATGAAACTTTTGGCAAAGCATGGTGCTTTAGTATTAAATAAAAATACTTTAACTGAAATCAAAGAACTTAAGAAACTTAAGTCTCTGAAATCTCCATTTCCAGAGTCTTTAAATTGATGCCGTTGAACCACCATACTTCTCTCCCTTGGGAGACACACATTTCCCCAACTCCCTACACATTTTCAAAGTTCATAAACTGAAATATATCTGATGGTGTCTTAGATTTTGTAAAATATAGTAGATGATCTCTTCTGGTTTGAAAATGTTATGACTCTATGACTCATTTGATACTGATTCCGGACTCTTTAAGCTTAACATTTTTCTTTTGGAAAATAAGACTGCTTTTCATAACGCAAGTAGTGTTTTTATAAAACGGAACCAACTTCCAATAAACAGCTCTTTACCAACCAAAACAAAATAAAAACAAATCACACAGAAGGATTTCAGTGTGAGATTTTAAGATAGCATTTTACAGAAAAGGTGTATGTAACAATTAACTATACCAGAACCACCATTTGAAAGCAGATGGCAGACTGTAACTTAATTTAAATGCTGTCACTCCACTCTTTTCTTATGAATAATTTTTGTTGTAAAGTAAAACCTAAGCTAGGTTTAAAATTTTTTTATCAACTTTACTCCAACAAGGAATAAATTCTTTACCCTCTTCTAATTATTATATATGCAAGTTTTACTGATTATTAAAAAGCATTAGTAATTTCAGGTCTCAAAAGGACTTACGTGCTATCATTCTCTTAACTATTCCATGACTTACAAATGGTAAAAGCACACTACTTAGGACCAAGTGAGGAGAAGATGAACTTGATCGATTAATTATTTTTAAAGGAAACTTAATTTTATTGCAAAACATATTCAGTGAAATAATCAATAATATAATTTTGATAATAGTGATCCTATCAGAACCTCTTTAAAAAACAGAAACCCTAAGGCCAGGCATGGTGGCTTAGCCCGTAATCCCAGCACTTTGGGAGGCCAAGGCAGGTGGATCACCTGAGGTCAGGAGTTCAAGACCAACCTGGTCAAAATGGTAAAACCCCGTCTCTACTAAAAATACAAAAAATTACTCAAAAGCAGTGGTGGCAGCCTGTAATCCCAGCTACTGGGGAGGCTGAGGCAGAAGAATTGCTTGAACCTGGGAGGCAGAGGTTGCAGTGAGCTGAGATGGTGCCACTGCCCAGCCTGGGCAACAAGAGCAAAACTCTGCCTCAAAAAAAAATTTAATGTTGAAAAATAATTTTATATAACTCAATCAAGACAGAAAAAATAATTTTATAAAAACCAACAAACTATCATTTTACCTGTAATTATTTCTACTAAACTGATTAATCATACAATGAAGTTCAACTGGAATTATGAAAATGAAATTAAATCCCAAGTATTTGAAATTACATTTTCTTTCAAAGAAACTATAATTAAGACCACAAAAACAACATGTTAATATCATTCACTACTTTAAACTATTATTTGTTCATTGAAAATTATCTAGAACTAATGTGTTAACTCCAAAAAACCTGGAAAACAAAACAGTTGTTCAACCTCAGAGAACCTAAGTAGCAGAATCTCTAGGAAGCAAACTAACCTTTGTGCAAACTACTAGTACTGGAATGCCCAAGTTATGTGTAAGCGTATCCGCACCCAGAGGTAAAACTACACTGTCATCTTTGTCTTCTTGTGATGTAGTATTTCTTCTCTGGGGAGAAGCTGGGAAGTCTTCTCCTGGCTCTACATATTCTTGGAAATCTCTAATCACTGAAAATCAAAGTAAACACAGATTAGAAATTACTTTATTTCAGCAGGTAACTTTTCTTGCCATAATCTAAAGATAAAATTTACTGGAATTTATACTTAGTCTTGTGTAAGAGAAGGAACAAAAAGGGTTTGAGAAACCTATTTCAAAGAAAATATACAAACACTGGACCCACATTAATAATTAGGAGCAGAATACTACTACTGCATGGGATGGCTCTGCAAAGCAGGATTCTATCTAGACCTCGCTCAATTTATGAAATATATTTTGGTCAAGTCACAATTAGTTTTGTCTCTCTACCTTCTCTAATACACAAAGGCTACTATTTGGATAAAAGAAAAATAAATGTGGGAGAAAAAAAAGCCCACAACTTAAAAGATAGTCTAGGTGATTTTCTAATACTAACTTCCTCTCACTAAACCCTTTACTCAGGTCTCTCCTTTTTCACCTAGGCTCAATCTTGGGCCATACTCATTCATTCTGTAACCCTGGCACAACTTAATGAAATATTACCAATGCTGATCAGTTTCTAGGAGTTTTTGCAAGGTTGTCAAAACTGTCCCTAAAAAATATAAAGTAAATGTGAATGTATCAAGAGACTTGAAAATGCATGCTTTGACTCAGTAATTACTCTCCTGGGAATTCTCAAGGGCACAATCAGTGATGCATACACATAGGGATTTCCATATAATTCTTTTCTTCATGTTTAAAAGCAAAACAAATCTGGAAACAAACTGTCCATAGCACAGGATTAAAATAGTATATGAGGGAAAATTATACACAACCATAAAATGTCAAGTTTTTCAAAGAATATTTAACGTTGTAGGAAATAATAACATTAAGAGAGATATAAATAAAATAAGGCCAAAGTATGGTTCCAGCTTAGAAATAAAAAATACTAGGAAAAATACACAAAAGTAGTCTTTCTTTTTTTTGAGACACGGTCTTGCTCTGTCACCCATGCTGGAGTGCAGTGATGCAATCATGGCTCACTGTAGCCTTGACCCAAGTGATCTCGCTCAGCTTCCTGAGTAGCTACAGGTATCTGTCAACACATCTGGATAATTTTTTATTTTATTTTTTGTAGAGATGGTGTCTCACTATGTGGCCCGGGTCAGTCTCAAATTCTGGACTCAAGCAATCCTCCCACCTCAGCATCCAAAAGTGTTGGGATTACAAGGGTGAGCCACTGTGACTGGCTATTTTCAAGTTTTTTGTTTTCTGTTTTTGAGACGGCGTCTCACTCTGTCACCCAGGCTGGAATACAGTGGCACAATCTCAGCTCACTGCAACCTCCGCCTCCCGGGTTCAAGCGATTCTTCTGCCTCAGCCTCCTGAGTAGCTGGGACTACAGGCACCTGCCACCATGCCCAGCTAATTTTTGTATTTTTAGTAGAGATGGGGTTTCACCATATTGGCCAGGCTGGTTTTGAACTCCTGACCTTGTGATCTGCCCACCTTGGCCTCCCAAAGTGCTGGGATTACAGGTGTGAGCCACCATGCCCAGCCTATTTTCAATTCTTAAAAACAAAGAATGTACATTATTACTTACTTAGAAGAAAATGGGTGTTTTCTCTTAAAGTAACTATAAGCCAGATCTCTGGATCATGAAGACTGACTCATATGGAGGAAAAGTATTCTACATTTACATGGGGTCAAGGAACAGGGAATCCTGAACAGTTGGGCAGAGCTCCTCCAGAACACAGGGGGCCTGTGTGTACCCTTAGCAGCCCTGGTGACTACAACCCTTAAGATCAGAGGCTGTAATCTAACAGTGGCTTTAAAATTTTATCATGCACCAGAATTACCCAGAGGCTTGTTACATCACAGATTACTGTTTCTAGCCTCAAGACTTTCTAATTCAGTAGTCTGGGATAGGGAGTGAAAACTGTGTACTGACATGTTCCTGGCTATACTGACACTGGTGCTGCTGGTCCAGGGAACCACAGTGAGAACTACTACTCTAGGATAAATCTAGACTTAGGGAAAGAACAACAACAAAAAACTCCACAGGCAATAGTAAGCAGAAAAAAAAATTAAAAGCATTTAGGTCTCTTTTTCAATGACTTAGTGCATACATTTTAAGTTTTTACTGTTTTCTTACATATAAATTCCAGTAAGCTGTCAATTTCTCTTTAAAAGTTACTGTCAGTGAATAATAACAAAGCAACTGACTATGTATTTTCTTATGCAAAGCACAATACTGGCAAATGAAGAACTCTAAGTGACATTAAAAAACGTTACAGGCAGTCGGGCATGGTGGCTCATGCATGGAATCTCACTATTTTGGGAGGCTGAGGCAGGTGGCTGGCTTGAGCTCAGGAATTCAAGACCAGCCTGGGCAACATGGCAAAACTCCATCGCTACAAAAAATTAAAAAATCAGCCAGGCATGGTGGTGCATGCCTGTAGTCCCAGCTACTCGGGAGGCTGAGGTGGGAGGATGGCTTGAGCCTGGGAGGCAGAGGTTGCAAAGAGCCAAGACTGTGCCACTGCACTTCAGCCTGGGCAACAGTGTGGGACCCTGACTCAAAAATAAAAAAAAGTTTTTAAAAAATGTTACTGTCTTACAACCTGTTAGAAATGGCCCATATGATTTTCATAATTCCCATTAAAAAAATCTCCAATTCACATGGGCATGTACGAAATATGCACTTTGCAAATCATAAAACTATCTTAATATCTTTATATGTATACTGTCAACATATTTCTAGGCACATTTCACTTTGACAAGGTCAGTAATATTACTAATTAAAAAATGAAACTGCTGAAAATGAGCAGCTGAAGAAAGATTCCATTTTTTCACCCTGCAAAGCTACTTTCCAAAATGAACACACACAGCCTTTTGGCAAGGAGAAAAGGCATCTCTACTAAACAGTTTACCATTATGTCTTATGTTTCTAATTTGAAACTATATTAAAACCTAGCACATCATCTAAACTGAATTTTATAAACAGTGGTTACAGGCTGGGCGCGGTGGTTCACACCTGCAATCCCAGCACTCTGGGAGGCTGAGACGGGTGGATCACTTGAGGTAAGGCGTGCGAGACCAGCCTGGCCAACCAACACGGTGAAACCTGATCTCTATTAAAAATACAAAAATTAGCTGGGCATAGTGGCAAGCACCTGTAATACTAGCTACTCAGGAGGCTGAGGCAGGAGAATCACTTGAACCTGAGAGGCGGAGGTTGCAGTGAGCCAAGATCACACCACTGCACTCCAGCCTGGGCAACAGAGTAAGACTCTGTCTTAAAAAAAAAAAAAAAAAAAAAAAAGTAGTTATAGTATGCTTGCTTCATTAAACCTTTTTTCACAGTAAAAAATTCCTAAAGATTAAAGTTAGCTAAGACATTTTGTATTTGAAACCTACATTACTACTTCTAGACTACTTACACTTTTGTTCCATTTGTTTCATTTCCTCAGGAGGAATTTTCAGTTTGTCAACATGTTCTCTAACAACACTTGCCCATTTTTGTAAAGAATCCAAAGCAGTCCAAGGCTTTGACATGTCAACAACCAGCATAACTAGAGTATCCTTCAGAGATACGGCATCCAGCGAAAATTTAAGGAGGCCTTTGTGATACAGGTCTCCATCTAAGATCCATACATTACATCTTGTTTGATCTACAACAGACAAAGCAACCAAGGCAACAAGATAAAGTCATTTCATCATCCAACTAACAGTATACTCGGTATTTTAGTGCATCTCCATAGGAGATGTGCTACTGGCTTTGACAAAGTTCAATGATTTAGGCCATCTACCAATTTATTTAAAGGCCTAAAATGACTTAACTTCCAGTAAAGTTCAACTATTTAGGCCATCTACTAATTTATCTAAAGGCCTAAAATGACTTAACTATAGCATCCTCTGCTTCATTTCTTAATCCAAAACTAGAGGATGTATAACATGTTTATATTTTTACCATCAGCAGACAGAGAAATGCATATTCAATATATTATATACAAAAATGAGAAGTCAAGTGATCTTTTTAGCTGATAGAGAAAAAGGCTGAGTAGATAATATTTTTATCAGAAAATTAGAAGATGAAAAAGGAACCAGCAAAATAACCACTATCTCAGGGAGGATGAGCTGAAAAACTGAGATGCTTCAAGTATAGCAGGAAAGAAGTATCTGCCCATCAGGATACCTTAAGTTGCTTAAAAGCATCATATATGAATCCCAATCCTAAATTAATAAAAGTATGCCTAAACATAGCTATTTCTTGACCAGCATGACATCATAGAACTTCTAGTAAAAAAAGACACACTAAAAAAAAAAATCAAAGACCAGTGTGAAGAGCAGTGTACCTCAGAATACACTTCAGAAATTTATGTTACAAATGACACTCACCATCTCTGTCTTCGTCATGAACATTTAAGTACAAATATTCCAATCCTCTTCCTTTCTTATACTCCTCTATTCCCTGAATTTTTCTTATTAAGCTTGTTTTTCCAGCTCCATCTTCACCTAGATATATAGAAAAAAGGAAAAATCTTATAAATTATAATACAGATTATTTAAGGACGACTTCTGGTACCAAGTGAAAAACCCAACTGGAACTAGCTTCAACCAAAAGGCAATTCGATGAAGTATAATGGAGCAGCTACAGTATCAAAGATGCAGACTTGGCCAGGCGTGGTGGCTCACACGTTTTATCCCTGCACTTTGGTAGGCCAAGGTAGGCTGATCATTTGAGGTGAAGCGTTTGAGACCAGCCTGGCCAACATGGTGAAACCCTGTCTCTATAAAAAAATAGAAAAATTATTCAGGCATGGTAGTGGCATGCCTATAATGCCAGCTGCTGGGAAAGCTGATGCAGACTCCATCACGACCAGGATTCTCTCTCCCAGTCTTGTTAAATCTTGTCCTATCCACAAGGAAAATGTGGCACATATACACCATGGAATACTATGCAGCCATAAAAAACAGTGAGTTTGTGTCCTTTGTAGGGACATGGATGACTCTGGAAACCCATCATTCTCAGCAAACTGACAGAAGAACAGAAAATCAAACACTGCATGTTCTCACTCATAGGTGGGTACTGAACAATGAGAACACATGGACACAGGGAGGAGAGCATCACATACTGGGGTCTGTTGGCGGGGAATAGGGGAGGCACAGCAGGGGGTATGGAGGTTGGGGAGGTTTAACATGGGGAGATATGCCAGATATAAGTGATGGGGGGATGGAGGCAGCAAACCACATTGCCATGTATGTACCTATGCAACAATCCTGCATGTTCTGCACATGTACCCCAGAACTTAAAGTGCAATAAAATATATATTTAAAAAAAAATCTTGTCCTATCCTAAGAACAAATGGCTTCCTCTATGGATAATTTTCAGGAGATGAGAAGGTAAAGCGGAACACCTTAGGTTTCAGGAATTTGCACTCTCATGTCATCCCAGTTCAATCTACAAAGAACAAAAGACTCTTGGCTTTCAGACTGAAGAATCTCAGGTAAAGACTCTTAATTGGCCCAGTTTCAGTCATATGTCCACCAGGGGCCAATCAAGGGGGATGGATGGTACATCACTCAGTTCCCTGTACATCAGGACAGGGAACTGTGACCCTTACCAGAACCATGAAGCCGTAATAAATATGTAGCAGGAGAGATGGGGAGAAAAGGGGGACAAATTGGGCAAGAAAAAGTGTAGGGGGTATGTACAACAGACAAAAATTTAAAATAGACTTAAAAGTATTACTGGCGGCCAGGTGCGGTGGCTCACACTTGTAATCTCAGCACTTTGGGAGGCTAAGGCGGGCGGGTCACGAGATCAAGAGATCGAGACCATCCTGGCCAACATAGTGGAACCTTGTCTCTACTAAAATACAAAAATTAGCTGGGTGTGGTGGCGTACCCCTGTAGTCCCAGCTACTAGGGAGGCTGAGGCAGGAGAAGTGCTGGAATCCAGGAGGCAGAGGTTGCAGTGAGCCAAGATCATGCCACTGCATTCCAGCCTGGTGCCTGGCAACAGAGTGAGACTCTGTCTTAAAAAAAAAAAAAAGTATTAATGGCAGAAAATCATGTGATTTAAACTTAACACCAGTATTTTTTTTAAAAGTTTAAAAGCAGTCTCGCTGTTCAATGTTTTGGTGAGGGCTTTTTAACATTGTATTTAAATGCTACTTATATGTTACTATTTATGGACTTATTAGAATCTTCTTAGTAGTATCTATAGAGGTGGGGTGAGGTGGCTCACACCCGTAATCCCAGCACTTTGGGAGGCCAAGGCGGGCAGATCATGACATCAAGAGATAGAGACCATCCTGGCCAACATAGTGAAACCCCGTCTCTACCTAAAAAAAATACAAAAATTAGCCGGGCGTGGTGGCTCACGCCTGTAATCCTAGCACTTTGGGAGGCTGAGGCGAGCGGATCACCTGAGGTCAGGAGTTCAAGGCCAGCCTGACCAATACGGTGAAACCCCGTCTTCAAAAAAAAAAATACAAAAATTTGCTGGGCATAATGGCGCACACCTGTAGTCCCAGCTACTCGAGAGGCTGAGGCAGAAGAATCACTTGAACCTGGGAGGCAGAGGTTGCACTGAGACAAGATCGCGCCACTAGTACACTCCAGCTTGGACGACAGAGCAAGACTTCATAAAAAAAAAAAAAAGTATAGCCGGGCGCAGTAGCTCACACCCGTAATCCCAGCACTTTGGGAGGCCAAGGCGGGCAGATCACGAGGTCAAGTGATCGAGACCATCCTGGCCAACATGGTGAAACCCCGTCTCTACTAAAAAATACAAAAATTAGCTGGGCGTGGTGGCACGCACCTGTAGTCCCAGCTACTTGGGAGGCTGAGGCAGGAGAATTGCTTGAACCCAGGAGGTGGAGATTGCAATGAACTGAGATTGTGCCACTGCACTCCAGCCTGGTGACAGAGCGAGACTCTGCCTCAAAAAAGAAAAATTATTATTATTATTATTATTATTATAGATATAAAACTGGAGTTGCTTGGATCTAGGGACTTATTCCTGGTTATCTATAAGTTCTCTGAGAACTTAAAAATCGTTTTCATTTTCATGTTAAGCTAAAAAAAAATATGTATGTCTTAGGTCTTTTTCATCCAGGCTGAAGTGCAGTGGCACCATCTCAGCTCACTGTAACCTCCACCTCCCGGGGTCAAGCGATTCTTCTGCCTCAGCCTCCTGAGTAACTGGAACTACAGGTGTGCGCCACCATGCCCAGCTTATTTTTGTATTTTTAGTAGAGACAGGCTTTCACCATGCTGGCCAGGATGGTCTCAAACTCCTGACTTCGTGATCTGCTAGCCTCAGCCTCCCAAAGTGCTAGGATTACAGGTGTGAGTCACCGTGCCCAGCTATGTCTTAGGTCTTTACATCTGAATGCTGCCACAAGATTGCCTTCTCTACCTCTGCAATGATGCTTATAATCCTACTGGGGCAAGGTAAAGCCAAGCAATGCAGGCAGAACAGAAAAGAGAGTCAACACATAGACATGCCAAATTCAAAGTATCCCAGAGCAGTCAATTCTATGTTCCATTGTACTGGGCAGACTGGCTCTTTTTATGAAGTATTTTCCAATACTTCATAGCAATAAGTGTAACCTTAAATAGGCAATAAAGAAGGTAACAGTAAGATATCCAAAGGAAGTAAATATAGTAAAGAGATATCTGCACTCCCATGTTGATTGCAGCATTATTCACAACAGCCAAGATATGGTATCAACCTAATTGTCCATCAACTCCATCAACAAATGAATAGATAAGGAAAATGCGATGTATGTGTGTGTCTATGTACATATGCACACACATACACACATATATTATATACACACATACATACAATGCAATACTATTTCCTCCAAAAAAGAAGGAATTCCTGTCATATGCAACAATATGGATGAACCTGGAGGGTTCATCGTTATGTTAAATCGGGGGTCCTCAACCCCCTGGGCTGCAAACCAGTACCAGTCTGTGGCCTGTTAGGAACCAGGCCACACAGCAGGAGATGAGCCGACAGCAAGTGAGCATTATAGCTGAGCTCTGCCTCCTGTCAGATCAGCAGTGCTGGCATTAGATTCTCATAGGAGCCCAAACCCTAGTGTGAACTGCGCATGCCAGGGGATCTTGGCTGCGAGCTCCTTAGGAGAATCTAACTAATGCCTGATGATCTGAGGTGGAAGAGTTTCATCTTGAAATGTCCCCACCCAGTCCATGGAAAAATTGTCTTCCATGAAATCAGTCTCTGGTACCAAAAAGACTGGGGACTACTGTGTTAAGCGAAATAAGCCAGGCACAGAAAAACAAATACTGCATGATCTCACTCACACATGCAACCCTGAAAAGTTGATCTTACAGAAGTAGAGAACAGAATGGTAGTTACCAGGGACTGGAGCCATGGTGGGGGAGGGAGTTGGGGGGATGATGGTCAACGGTTACGAAATTTCAGACGGGAGAAATACCTTAAAGAGATCCATTGTACAACAGGGTGACTACAGTTGTTAACAATCTCTTGTATTGAAAAATGCCAAGAGAGTAGATTTTAAGTGTTTTCACAACAATGACAATTATGTGAGGTAATATATATGTTAACTAGCTTGATTTAGCCATTCCATAACACATACATATATTCCAAAACTTCATGTACTGTAAATATATACAATTTTATCTAATTTAAAAAAAAGAATTTGACATTAAATGAGTACTTTTCAGTACTATTTTTACAATGTACCATTAAACTGGCCCATTAAATAAAGAGATTAGGTTTAAAAACAGTAATATCTCACAGGGCACGGTGGCTCATGCCTGTAATCCTAGCAGTTTGAGAGGCCAAAGTAGGTAGATTGCCTGAGCTCAGGAGTTCGAGACCAGCCTGGGCAATATGGTGAAACCCCATCTCTACTAAAAATAAAAAAAATTAGCTGGGTGTGGCGGCATGCGCCTGTAGTCCCAGCTACTTGGGAGGCTGAGGCAGAAGAATTGCTAGAGCCTGGGAAGCAGAGGTTGCAGTGAGCTGAGATTGTGTCACTGCACTCCAGCCTGGGTGACAGAGTTCTATAGTTTCTATGACATTTAATTTATAATTTTTGGGTTTGGAATTGTTTGGGAACTATAAGCAAAAAAAAGTATATATAGTTGCCTCAGCAGACACAAGCATTAGACTTTTATATAATAAAAATAATTTAAATCACCATGTGAGGAGATCTATGAAATCTTTTTTCAAAAGGAGTCTGAGTCTGTTCTAGAACTGAAAACAAAACAAAACAAAACAAGATTTTTTTGAAGTGTTTTTGAGATGGAGTCTCGCTCTGTTGCCCAGGCTGGAGTGCAGTGGTGTGATCTCGGCTCACTGCAACCTCTGCCTCCTGGGTTCCAGCGATTCTCCTGTCTCAGCCTCCTGAGTAACTGGGATTACAGGAGCGCACCACTACGCCCAGCTAATTTTTGTATTTTTTTAGTAGAGTCGGGGGTTTCACCATGTTGGTCAGGCTGGTCTCGAACTCCTGACCTTGTGATCTGCTCACCCTGGCCTCCCAAAGTGCTGGGATTATAGGCGTGAGCCACTGCACACGGCCTAAAGTTTTTACTCTTATGACAGGCTATTTTCCTGAAAGAAATCCTTTAAGATAAAATGATATCAATTTAATTTGGATTATCCCATAAAAGCAATGTTTTGCACTATAAATAAAAACCTAGTGCCCAGCCTGTAACAGAAGCTTATTGAACAACACATTGTTCACTAAGTATTTTGTAAAGCATACACAGATCCATAAAAATAAGCAGTAGTTAAGCAAAACCATATTTAATGTGACCCAGGATTTATCTTATTTAATTCCCACTTTAAATGTAAAGAAAATGAAAAAATACTAGCTTGATCGAGCCATTTCACAAGGTACACACATTTCAAAACACACTGTCCACAATACACAAAAATCTTGTCGGTTTTGAAAAAGTGAAAAGACACCTTCATAAGGGTAAAAACTTCAGGTGAGTTTGTTTCAACTTATTTCTTAAAATATTAATATTTCAAATTACTTAAATATAAAGGTTTAGAAAAAAATACATAGTTGCAGAAAATCTCAAACATAAGCAAAAGAATAGAAACCATAATATTACCTAGAAATAGTCATTGATAATTTGGTTATCTCTGGTGGTGATCTTATAGGTAATTTTTTTTTTTTGAGACAGAGTTTCGCTCTTGTTACTCAGGCTGGAGTGCAATGGCACAATCTCAGCTGACCGCAACCTCTATCTCCTGGGTTCAAGCAATTCTCCTGCCTCAGCCTCCCAAGTAGCTGGGACTACAGGCGCACGCCACCATGCCCAGTTAATTTTTGTATTTTTTAGTAGAGACTGGGTTTCACCATGTTGACCAGGATGGTCTCAATCTCTTGACCTCATGATCCACCCGCCTCGGCCTCCCAAAGTGCTGGGATAGGCGTGAGCCACTGTGCCCGGCCCGTATGGGTAATTTTTAAAATAACAAGCTTGTGTCTTCCTTTTAGTTTAATCTCTATGTTAGAGATTAGTTAGTAGATTCAGAGCAGATTTTGAGCCTGAATTCATGATATCAAAAATACTGTCAATCATATGCTCACTATTTTAAATTCTTGTAGCCATCACTAGCGCATGGCTGTTTCCTTTTTCTAAAGACTGAACACAAGTGGAAGGGTTCTCCTCCACTTATCATGAGATCACAGTTTATTCCTCTCTGTGAATGTTGTCAATCATTCATTTCACTGGACTAATTAATAATTTTTTAACTATTAGAACTATAAGAATCACGTGCAAGGTTTGTTATACGGTATCAGAATCACCTGAGAAGTCTGTTAAACCACAGATTGCTGGGCCCCACCCCCTTAGTTTCTAATCCAGTAAATAGGGAGTCGGGCCTAAGAATCTGCATGTCTAACAAGTTTCCAGAGATGCTGATGCTGCTGGTACAGAGGCCACACCCATCTCTATTTTTTAATTTTTAAAAAAATTTTAACAGTAAATTTTTTTAAAAAAAGAAAGAAAGAAAACCACTGCATTAGACATTTATTACACTAAGCCAAACACCAGGAATATGAAGATCCTTATATCAAAATTGTTGTCCTCTAAAAGCTCATAAATTGGAGGGGGATAACAAATAGGAAACAGTTTCAAGACATTGTCATTAGGACTACACTAGAGATATGCAACAAATCAGGAAGTCAGCCTAGAGGCAAGAGCCTGGTTTTCCTTGGAAGTCAGAAGTCTTCGCAGAAAAGGTTAATACTTTAGCCAAATCTTGTACGGTTAATGAACCATAAAGAGTTTGTCATTCCAGGAAGTAAACACATGAGAATAGCACATACAGAGACCCAGAAGCAAAGAAGTGTCCTTCTAGGAAGGACAAATAATTTGCATAAAATTCAGGATGTGAAAGGAAAAGGAAGCAAAAGGTGAAAACAAACAGAAGAGGCCAGATCATGAAGGGCATTTTATGCCAGGCTGAGAAGGTCTGACTATTCTGAAGATGAGGAACCACTGGCACAGTTTAGGTACTTTAGAAAGACCGCCATGGAAACATGTGGAAGAATGACTGACAAGAGTAAGTTCAGGAGTAAAGAGAATAGACAACAGCCTATTACTGGAGACCTAGCAAAAAAAAAAAAAAAAAGAGGTAGGTCTGAACTGAGGTATGGAGGCAGAGACAACTATACTCAAAGGCTGTTTTGGTTGGGAGTTGGCAGAGAGAAGAGGAAGACACAGAAGTCAGAAGAA
Source organism: Cacajao melanocephalus (assembly GCA_963573385.1). Classification (NCBI taxonomy): domain Eukaryota; kingdom Metazoa; phylum Chordata; class Mammalia; order Primates; family Pitheciidae; genus Cacajao; species Cacajao melanocephalus. The sequence goes on from CAUYLG010061105.1 coordinate 37,881, forward strand.
CTGCTTGGCTATACCTCAGAAACACCATCCTATTTCACCAGCTACCTTTGAAGTGTTTGGTCCCAAGTCTTTTGTGCAGACTGCTCTTCTATCCCTCCCCAACGTTTGTTACCCTCGGGTTCCTTCCTCAGTCCTCTGCTTTTCTCACTCTATATGTAATTCCCAGAGACTCTGCAAATCCATGACTCCAATTCCACCTAAAATCTGGTGACCCATAGACTTCCTTCAAGGCTCAGCTTCTCTTGAACTGCTTACTAGTCATTACTACTGGATATCCCATAAATACCTCATATTTCAATATGCACAAAGCATTATCATCATCTTGCCACTTCCCCCAAAACACTGACTTAATTATTAATATAAGATTCCAACCTCAAAGCCTTTATATCCACTATTCCCTCTACTTGGAACAAAGTTCTAGGTAGATATCCTTCAGATATCTGCATGTTGCCTAACCTTTTTTGCCTTCCCTCAAATACTACCTCCTCAGGTAGGCCTCCTGACCACCTCATTCATTCATTCCTTCTTAAAAACTCAACTATTTACTATTCATTCACTCATTTTAGAGCCAGGTCTCACTATGTGGCCTTTCTTCATTCATTCATTCATTCATTTTTAAAACAGGGTCTTGCTATGTTACCTAGGCTGGTCTCAAACTCCCGGCCTCAAACATGCCTCTCGCTTAGCCTCTCAAGCACTGGGATTCCAAGCATGAGTCACTGAGACCCCCACCTTTTCTTCCCCATCTCATTTACAATTATAACCTCCCAACATTCTTTATTTCTTGTTTTATTTTTCTCCATGAACATACTAAGATACGATATATTTTACTTAGTCTCTCCCAACCTCAAAAGCGCCAGAGAAACAGACATTTCTATTTTGTTCACTGCTATATCCCTAGTACCTAAAAAGTACACATGACAAGTATGCCTATTAATGTGAGGAGTTTTCACAGCAAATGTATCAAGGCTTCCTACAGAGCAGCCACTGACACATCTTGTCTCAAACAACAAAAAGTGCTACGGGCTGGCATGGACCTATAACCTCAGCATTTTGGGAGGCCAGGGCAAGAGGATGGCTTGAACCCAGGAGTTCAAGGCCAGTCTGGTCAAGATAGGGAGATCCTCTATCTACAAAAAAATAGAAAAATTGGCCAGGTATGGTGCTGCACGCCTGTGGTCCCAGCTCCTTGGGAGGCTAAGGTGGGAGGACCACTCAGGCATGGGAGATCAAGGCTGCAGTAAGCTGTATCATGGTACTGCACTCCAGCCTGGGCAGCAGAGTAAGACCCTGTCTCAAAAACAAAAAACCCAAACCAAACCATAAAAAAGTGTTATGAATTCAGTTGCAGCCAAAACTTGATCTAAGTTTCACAAATCCCTGAATGCAGGATACAAATTTTGTCCCCTTACTTGCTTTGAGAGTATTTTTAACCTATAGTGTGTATTAATGAGTTTGGAATGCAAAGGCCTAAAAAATTAGGACAGAAAAAGGATGAAGTCAACATGTTTCTACACAATAAAAAGTAAATGACTATAATCATGTCTGTTTGCCCATACCCTAGTCAAATGGAGCCATTAGTGGTTCCCATTTCCCTCTCACAGAAACAGCACGCAGCAGTGAACACGTACAGAGTGCCTACCTGCAAGTGCATCCTGCTAACAGTAACTGACACAACTCTGAGGGGGGGTGATTAGCTCCCATTTGGCAGGTAGGATACTGAGGCTCAGTTAAGTACCTTATCCAAGTTCACACAGGTAGGAAATAACAGAGCCAGGTCTGAATTCATAGGAATTTAATGCCAACGCACACTCTTTCTAATATTCACCAGTGCTGCTGTCTTTAGAGACCATTAAAACAAGACTGTTTATTATTTTTCGCATTATGATTCACTGAAGAAAAAAGTTATCTCCACTTCCAAGAGTCACTGCTACTTTCAGAAGAGAAAGAAAAATGAGTTAACGCATTCTTCTCTGCGGACTTCCTCTGAGTGACAGGTGGATATGTTCCTAGTCTTCCGATTCTAACTCGAAGTACCAGAAGTATGTTTTACTATGCTGATAATTTCTTCTCTGCTAGAATTTTAAGTAATGATAGCTATTCCTCTTAACATTCAGTACTTGGTAGATCTGTTTTAAGATAAACTTTACAACATAAAATTTGAAAAAGGAAAGAGCATATGGTCAAATAAATGTAGTATGTTAAACATGGTAGTTTGAGATTATTTCCCCACCCTGTGATTTCAAAATTTCTCACTTCTTGAAACAAATTAGAAATGGTCACATTGAGAATAAATAACATTTCATAAACACAGTATTTTGGGGCTACAAGGAACTATAATGAAATCCCCTCTTCTTACAAATGAGGAAACTGAGGCCAAGACTACAGTCACAAAGATTGGTGGTAGCATGGAATAATCTATGCCTCCCAAGAGAATCCAAGTCAACCTCTGCACGGGCACAACTCCCCTTAACTCTTAGGGTAAATAGAATGAGGCAAAAACAAAAGCTTATTCCCAAGAATATTCTGACCACCTTACACAGTGCTTGGCAGAAAGGTTATTAAAACATTTCAGGAAGCGTTGTTTATTGAAACAGAATCTTTCTAGGAGCAAAATTTCTATCAACCACTCTTCCTCCTCTCTCATTTATCAACTTTAATAACATTTGGTAATTGAATTTTTTTTTTTTTTTGTGAGACGGAGTCTCACTCTGTCACCCAGGCTAGAGTGCAGTGGCATGATCTCAGCTCACTGCAACCTTCGCCTCCCGGGTTTAAGCGAGTCTCCTGCCTCAGCCTCCTGAGTAGCTGGGATTACAGACGCGCGCCACCATGCCTGGCTAATTTTTGTATTTTTAGTAGAGATGGGGTTTCACCATGTTGGTCAGGCTGGTCTCAAACTCCTGACCTTGTGATCGGCCCGCCTCGGCCTCCCAAAGTGCCAGGATTACAAGCGTGAGCCACCGCACCCGGCTTTTTTTTTTTTGCCACCCAGGCTGGAGTGCAATCGGCAATCTTGGCTCACTGCAACCCCTGCTTCCCAGGTTTAAGTGATTCCCTTGCTTCAGACTTTCAAGTAGCTAGGACTACAGGCATATGCCACCATGCCTGGCTAACTTTTGGATTTTTAGTAGACACAGGGTTTCACCAAGTTGCCCAGGCTGGTCTTGAACACCTGGCCTCAAGTGATCTGCCCTTTTTGGCCTCCCAAAGTGCTAGGATTATGGCTTGAGCTACCTCATCAGGCCCTAGTAATTGAAAATTAAACATTCATATTTTATAAACATTTTAAACCCATCTCTTTTTTTCTTTTCATACATCTTAAGTTTCAATTCAAAATCCTCATAAGACCTCTCAGGGGATTACGCAGCTTTCACTTTCTTTACACCTAAATGCAGTCCAATATGATTTATCTCGATGGCAAATGTGGACATTTGAAAACAGATCTGTTTCATAAAAGATCTAAAAAGCTAATGACAAAGATTCTGTAAACAAAATCCCATTTTTTTTAATCTCCTATTTCCAGGAATCTGATCTGAGGTATCTGCAAAGATGCAGTCTTGTTCTAGGGTTATACACATCTTCCAATCATATTATTGTTTTTTACTTTTTTTTCTTTTTTTCCAGTCATATTATTTGTTAGACTGTTTTTCTCTTTTTTTGTGTCTTTAAGCACAAAGCTTGTTAACACATGGCCTTCTCCCAGTTCTCTTCTCCTCACTCTATTAGCATACCACTTAAAAGTGAGCCTTCCTTAAGTGTATACCACCCTCCAATCCATTTCCATTCTGCAGCTGAGTGACCTTCCTGAACCAATCTCATTATGCCACTCTCCCTCTTAAGACCCTTCAGGGCATTCTAGTTAATGCTATGCATGCTGAAGTATTTACAGGAAAGTGTACTACTATCTGCAACTTACTTTGAAATACGTTTTTAAAAAATGGGTAACAGGACACGTGATAAAGCAAATATAGTTAAATGTTAATGGTAGACTCTAGGTTGAGATACATAAGTATTAACTGTAAAATTCCTTCAACTTTTCTCAACGTTTGGACTTTTCATAAGACGTGAGAAGAAACCCGTCAGGGTCTTCCTGCTGTTCTTATAAAAGGGCAAAGTGTAAAGGCCAACATTCTTACCTTTCCTGCCCATCTCTCACAATGTCCCCCACCAACACGCTAGGCTCTAGACACATAGTATCTTTCAGCAACTTCTAGTCAGAGGCCTCGTTCTCTCCCAACTTTACACCTTCACATGTGCCATCACTTCTCTCTGGAATACTCTTCCCTTCCCCTCACCTGGAAGAACCCTATCTTCTCTTTGTCTCTAGGAAGCTTTCTTTGACTACGCAAGTTTGGTTAAGTGCCCTCTCTGTGCTCTGAATAGCACACTGTACTGCAGAGGGTCATCTTATATGTGAGTTTCCTCCAGCAGTCTGTAAGTGTGTCAAGTCTGTCTCCCTCATTCAACGAATAGGCTTCAGGCTGGTTCTCCTAATACTCAGCAAAGTATAAAGTCTTTGCTTTCTTTAAGGAGACTGACTGCTCACCAAAAACAGAAACCATGTCTTCTGTATAGATCTTTCACCAACCTTCATATTCTTTTCATTGTTTTGTCGAGTTTTTTTGTTTGTTCTGTTTTGAGACAAGGTCTCACTCTGTCACCCAAGCTGGAGTACAGTGGTGCAATTATGGGTCACTGCAGCCTCAACCTCCTAGGCTCAAGCAATCCCCCCACCTCAGCTTAGGTAATCAGGACTACAGGTGTGTGCCACCATGCCTGGCTAATTTTTTTCACTTTTTTGTAGAGATGGGGTCTCCCTATGTTGACCAGGCTGGTCTTGAACTCAAGCAATCCTCTCATTTCGGTCTCCCAAAGTGTTGTGATTACAATCATGAGCCAGGACATGAGGCCCAAACCTTCATATTTCTTAATTCCAACCACAGTCTCTATTTTCATAACATACTTCATCTGCAACTGCTTGTCCTGGCCCTTTACCACAATCTATTAAAATCATTCATACTTGTATTTATAAAACTCAAGTAGCCACCTCTCATCAATAACAGATTAGTTAACAGTGTAAGCTCATAATACATTCCTCTTTAACTAAACTTAGGAAAACTCTTTCTAGCCATTGAACCGAGTACTGGTCCCTAGCTGCCTTGCCACAACCAAGCCAGACAATGTTTGAAGATGCTAAAAAGTCCATCAAGCCCTCTTCTCTTTGTTCACCTATACAATTAGAAGGATAAAAAAATGTTAAAATTCAGGATGCCTGTCCTTTGACATTGATACATTTAAAAGTCATGCTTAATGGCAAACAATTCAAAAAATCAAGTCACTAAATTATAAGTTATTGTTTGGAAAACACAATACATCTAAGAGTTCCAGTAAAACAAAACCAAAAAAAAATGCCTTATTCTACACAATTAATATACCTTTAAAGTGGCAAGTACAGAAAAGGGGCTTCAAACAATGCTTGAAAGAACCCATCTACCTATCTTCAGTTCTTTGACCTTCAGCTGGCAGTGAAACAGAAATATCAGCTTTAAGACTGCTAGCCAAATAGTTAACGATCTATAAACACACAATTACACAAGTAGAGCATTCCCGTTCAAACAGATTGGACGAAAACTCTTCATAAAGAACCCTTTAGGTGATGCTAAAATTATTTTCTAAATATTTTAACTAAATTTGCATTTTTATGTACTAGATTTTCTTAAATAGGGGACATATAAAAAAACAAACCATTTCATTACAGCCTGAGCAACACGGCAAAACCCGATCTCTACAAAAAAAATTAAAAAAATAGCCAGGGATGGTGGCACATGCCTGTAGCCCCAACTACTCAGGAGGCTGAGGTGGGAGGATCACCTGAGCCCAGGAAGTTGAGCTATAGTGAGTTGTGACCGTACCACGGCTCTCCAGCCTGGGCAACAGAGCAAGGCCCTGTCTCAAGTAACAACAAAAATTTCATAAAAGCAATACTATTATAATAAAGGTATTTTCATGTTTACATGCAGGTGCTGGAAAACTTTTTCTATAAAGGGGTAGATGGTAAATATTTTAAGCTTCTCAGGCCACACAGGTCTCTGTCACACATTTTTTTTTTAATTCCCCCAACTCTTTAAAAATGTAAAAACAAGAAAATCTCCTCATATCCCACACATGGTCACCAAAACACTACAGGGATAAAGGTGTACTCATGACACTATTTTATCTCCCTGACGGATCTCTAACTCAACAATAGAATGTAATCTCCATCAACTTTATATTAACAACAGATCAGAAATGTGAAGACTTAAAAACGTGAAGACTTAGAAATGTGATTTCTAACTGCAACACTGCCATTATTGGTTGTGTAAACCTGGTTATAAATTCCAACTTCTAAATGGAGGAGAGTAGTATTCAGACCACCTCTATAGTGATAGATTTAAAATGCTATTACTATTATCATCCATTACTACTCCTCCTTCTTCCTCTTTTTTTTAAAGACAGGGTCTCACTATGTTGCCCAGGCTAGTCTTGAACTTCTGGGCTCCAGCAATCCCCCCGCCTGAATTTCCAGAGTAACTGGCACTACAGATGCGTGCCACTGTGCCCAGATTCATCCATTACTTCTTGATCAGTAATACACTAGAAATAAAACTCCTTTATATCTTTTTTTTTTTGAGACAGGTTCTCACTCTCTTGCCCAGGCTAGAGTACAGCGGCAAGATTTCAGCTCACTGCAGCCTCAATCTCCCAGTCTCAGGTGATCTTCCCACATCCGCCTCCTGAGTAGCTGAGACTACTGGTACAACCAACATGCCTGGTTGATTTTTATATTTTTTGTAGAGTGGGATTTCACCATGCTGCCCAGGCTGGTCTCAAAGTCCTGAGTTCAAGTGATCTGCCGACCCTGGCCTCCCAAAATGCTGGGATTGTGACACCATGCCTAGCCCAACTCTTTTATATCTTATATCAGAAGTTTTAAAAATATAACATAAAAACAGAAATCATGAAAAATGAGTAGTCAAAGCAAAACAGTTAAGTACACATAATACCTTAATGATAATAGCTATCTTGAACACTTCCCAACTATGCATGCCACTGTTTGACATGGTCCCCAGCATCATGATCATCAGGAGACAGAGAATTCTAAACTGCCATGTCCCTTCCTTATCCAACTGAGATTATCAACATTGTAAAGCTGACATTTTTGATTTGGCCTTATATGACATAAATTATTCTATTTTATCTGAAAGCTCTGGTGACAAGAGCCATGAGGGTTCTTCAGTGAACTACTTGTGGCGTAGATCTTCTGCACAGCCTTCCTTCTACAGGTTATCTGGAGGACCCAGGTAGGGTGAAGGGCTTTTGGTCTGTTCCCCATCTCCCAGAGAGCATCTTCTTCCCTCACATTGGTAGACAAGAGTAGGGAGAGACTATTAACCACACATAGGACACAGACACAGTGACTGTAAGTAACATTTATGCATGCCTATTCGTTACTACATCGCTCCAGCATGTCAAGGAATGCCTGTAGAGCAGAAAGACAAACCCAATTTTCAATTCCACCTCAAGGCCGGGTGCAGTGGCTCACGCCTATAATCCCAGCACCTTGGGAGGTTGAGGCAGGCGGATTACCCAAGGTCAGGAGTTCAAGACCAGCCTGGTCAACATGGCAAAACCCTGTCTCTACTAAAAATACAAAAATTAGCCAAGCATGGTAGCACGTGCCTGTAGTCCCAGCTACTCTGGAGGCTGAGGCAGGAGAATCTCTTTAACTAGAGAGGCAGAGGTTGCAGTGAGCCAAGATCACACCATTGCACTCCAGCCTGGGCAACAGAGCAAGACTCCATCTCAAAAAATAAATATTATGAATTCCTGATCAGTTGTGTAATCTGGGGCTCAAAACTCTTTCCTGTAAAACAGTAAACATGCTACATAATACGGCACCTAGCAGAACCCTCAACACAAGTAACAGATAACAGTACATGATAGTTCCCATCCCTGCAGTTGGCCAAAGCCTTATATTTGGATTCATCATTCAGCAATTCACATTATCATTAAAACAACAGAACTTATCCTTAATCATTTTCCTTACTCCACAGGCTGTCTGGATATGAATTCAAAATCATTAAGTTTAATCCAATAAATATTTACCAAGACCAACAAATGCTAATCACAGTGTTTGATCACAATGGTTATTAATAGTTCCCATGCCCTAAGAGGTCAAGGTCACTCTAAAGCAATGGTTCTTAATCAACAAATATGGTATGTATTCTACAATTTAATTATTTTTATACTAAGATGCAAATTTTTAACCTACCAGATAGCCAAAGATGAAAAGGAATAATAATGTTGGCAATGGTGCTAGACAAACAAGTACTCTCACATACTGAAGGCAGAAATGTAAAATAGTACAACTTTCCTAGATGACTGACAATACTAATGTAGAAAGATTTAAAAGACCTAACAATTCCACTTCTAGGAACTTATCCCAAAGAAAATACTGGGCAAGTGGAAAACGAGGTATAACAATAATAATCTGTCTACCAATCCATTATAATTATTGTATAGCTAAATATACTATTCAATCAATAAAAGAGATAAAGCCGTATCTGTTAACAGGAGAAAAAAAAAAAAACTCGTGTTACATGAAGTGGACCATGGTACATGAAGTTAAAAATCAGATTACAAAAGAGTAGTATAAAGCATGAGTTTATTTTAGTTTAAGAAAAAAATATACACATAGAGAAAATGAACACAGCCTGGTGTGTTAACAGATGCTCATATACATAATCCCAGCACTTTGAGACCAAGACCAGAGGATCACTTGAGCACAGGAGTTTGAGACCAGCCTGGGTAACAGAGTAAGATTCCCATCTCTCCAAAAATAATTAGCCAGGTATGGTGGTGTGTGCCCGTATTTCCAGCTACTAGGGAGGCTGAGGCAGGAAAATCACCTGAGTCCAGGAATTGGAGGCTACAGTGAGCTGTGATCACACTATTGCACTCCAGCCTGGGCAACGGAGCAAGACTTTGTCTCTAAAAAATAAATAAGAAACAATGAACATTTACCTCTAGGTGGTAGGATCATGCATTATTTTTATTTTCTTTCTTTCTTTTGGGACATGGTCCCACTCTGTTACCCAGGCTGGAGTGGAGTGGTGTGATCACAGCTCATTACAACCTTGAACTCCTGGGCTCAAATGAACCTTCCACCTCAGCCTCCTGAGTAGCTGGGACAACAGACATGTGCCACCATACCAGCTTTTTTTTTTTTTTATTGTTTCTGTACAGGCAGAGTCTTGCTGGGTTACCCAGGCTGGTCTCAAGCCATGCCCCCGCCTCAGCCTAACAAAGTGCTGAGATTGCAGGCGTGAGCCACTGAGCATGGCTATTTTCACTTTCCTATCTTCTTTTTTTTTCTTTCTCTGGCAAGAAACATGCATTACTTTCATAATTTAAGAGAGTGATTTCCAATCTTCAGAGGAAGGAGTTTTAGACACAGTTTCTTTTGGTTCTTTTAATCCCATGAAGTATGAAATAATCTCAGTTTACAGGTCAGGAAGTTCTAATTTGTCCACAACTCCACAGCTTCAAAGGATAGGGACTCTAAGATCTTGAGGCTTTCATCAGGACTCCTATTGTACCTCAACTGCCTTGGCCCTTTTCTCTGGGTTTTAGTCCCTTTTCACAGGTTGTTCTCCTCCCCGCTGTACTTTGCAAAATTGTACTCAAATACCACCTTTTCCACAACATCTTTCGTGACCTATTTAGCAATTATTTCATACTGACATACTTGGTCTTTACTGCTTTGAGTCTTTTCCCCACAGGAGTTTATATGCTCCTGAAGAGCAGAAACTGAGTCTTAGTCATTCTGTTTACCCCAGATGACTCAGCAAAGCATTTTATAAATGACATGTCTCTAATAAATGTCTGGTAAAAAAAAGAATAAAATGGTAATCCGTGGGACCTAATAGCCATTCTCCTGATTTTACAAATAATGCAAAGAAGGCCCAGAAAGGTTAGTCCATGGTCACTTACTTTTTATTTTTTGGGATCGGGTCTTGCGCTGTCACCCAGGCTGGAGTGCAGTGGCGTGATCTTGGCTCACTGCAACCTCTACCTCCTAGGTTCAAACAATTCTCCCTGCCTCAGCCTCTCGAGTAGCTAGGATTACTACAGGCGCCCACCACCACACCTGGCTAATTTTTCTATTTGTAGTAGAAACGGGGTTTCACCATGCTGGCTAGGCCAGTCTCAAACTCCTGACCTCAAGTGATTTGCCTGTCTCAGCCTCCCAAAGAGCCGAATTACAGGCCTGAGCCACCACGCCTGGCTATGGCAGAGTCCCACGCTGAATTTTGGACCTTTCCTATTTCAAGACTCCTTTCTATTTTATATTTTCTAAGTGTTTTTGCTGACATTCTCTCTCACATGGATTTCCCATCAGCTGAATTACTGCTCTACCAGCCTGTATCTGTGATTTTCCAGTTCTGTTTTCTGCTTTTGACAGTAGCACTGGGGGAAATATTATATGAAGTTCTCTTAACAATTCTTAAACCTATGCTCTAACCATACCTAACTGGAATAACAATGCTACTTTAAGGCTGTTCATCATTTGTTCAACACAGATTCACCAGGCACCTATTATGTGCCAAACACCATATCCCATTAACCAGAAACCTCTATTAACTGGCATCTGTGCTTACTGATAAAACTGATGCCAATAATCACCTAACACAGCCAGGCACTGTGGGTCACACCTATAATCCCAGTGATTCAGGAAACTGAGGTGGGAGGGTCACCTTAGTCCAGGAGTTCAAGACCAGCCTGGGCAACATAGTAAAACCCTGTCTCCAGAAAAATATAACAATTTTTTTTTCTTTTGAGACAGAGTGTTGCTCTGTTGCCCAGGCTGGAGTGCAGTGGCGTGATCTCGGCTCACTGTAACCTCCCACTCCCGGGCTCAAGTGATTCTCCTGCCTCAACCTCCCGAGTAGCTGGGACTACAGGCGTGTGCCACCATACTTGGCTGATTTTGTGTATTTTTAGTAGAGAATGGGTTTCACCGTGTTAGCCAGGATGGTCTCAATCTCCTGACCTCGTGATCCGCCCATCTCGGCCTCCCAAGCGCTGGGATTACAGGCGTGAGCCACGGCACCCAGCAAAATATAACAAATTTTTAAAATTACCCGTTGTGGTGGTACATGCCTAGATTCCTAGTTACTTAGGAGGCTGAGGCAGGGGATCACCTGAGCCCAGGAGTTCAAGGCTGCAGTGAGTTATGATCATGCCAGTGTATTATAGCCTAGGTGACAAAGCGAGACCCCATCTCTAAAAAAATAAAATAAATAACTTAAAACAGAGGTTCACAAACTTCAGGCCACAGGCAAAAACTGGCCCACTGCCTGCTTTAGTAAATAAAATTTTATTGAAACAAGGTAGTATGCAGTCATTTACATCTATGGCTGTTTTGGAACCACAAGAGCAGAACTGAGTAGGCCATATGACTTACAAAGCCTAAACTATTCACAATCTGGCCCTTGACAGAAGAGTTTGCAGATCCTATTATAAGATGCCAATATGCCATCTTAGTCTCAAAATACTTTATATTTGGTATATTTTTAGTAGGAGTAACATATAATAAACAAGTAATAAATAATTTCATGTTAATTATTTGAAAATCATCAAAAAGTCATGGAACCTTGATGATCTTTAATCCCAGCTCCTCACAAAATCGTTACAGACTGAACATTCTCGTTATTTTTAAAACCAATCGTCACATAGAAAACCATACACTCCCTTGCCAGTTACAAGTTACTTCTCTGAACAGATCTCTGAATTCCACTGTGTATATCTTAAGGTTTCCTACTTGCAATAACTCAAGCATAATCGTGTTTTATTCCTGAAGGGGAAAAAACGACTTTCACATATACTTATTGATGATGTTCAGCATTTGTGGGACTTTTTACCATGAACTAATACCTTCAAGGAACAAGATAGCAACTTCACATTTCTTTCCTGGGTGTAATTAAATGACCCACATCTAAATAAACCCAACTTCAATATGCTTTAAAATATTTATTTAAAAATATTCAATAACTCACAAGATTAAAATAAGAAAATTTATAAAATGTCAGGACAAGACTTTCGAGATCACCAAATTCAAATAGCCTAATTTACAGATGAGAAAGATGAGGCTTAAATGACTTGACAGAGGACCAGCTACTTTTTATTAATTCACACTGACTGCAAATCAAAAAGTTATACTGAAGTCCTAGCTATAAAACCAAGCACTGTGCTCGGGACCAGGATTACATATACTTAGGTCTATATCATCATTCCTGTTCTAGGTTGTTTCTGAAAACGTAAAGCTTTATCATAGTCTCAGATTTGGTTTTTACTGTATTTATTTATTATTTGAATCAGGGTCTCACTCTGTCACCCAGGCTGGAGTGCAATGGCACGATCTCAGCTTACTGCAACCTCTGCCTCCAGGGCTCAAGCTGTCCCCCCACCTCAGCCTCCCAAGTAGCTGAGACTACAGGTATGAACTACTATACTCGGCTAATATTTTTATTTTTTGTAGAGACAGTTTCAACATATTGCCTAGGCTGGTCTCCAACTCCTGAGCTCAAGCTATCCATCCACCCCTCAGCCTCCCAAAGTGCTGGGATTACAGGCATGGGCCACTGTGCCTGGCCTCAGATTTGGTTTTTTAAATAAGAGACTCCAGAGACCACTTTCATTCATGAATGATATATTAGGGCCAAGCATCCTCCTGCCTGGCACCTTCAACTCCTAACAAAGATGACCACAATCCCTATTTGTTTATTTCTTTCCTCCACCAGCACAGAGTGAATGTTGCCATATGCGATAGTAAAATGTCTTTAAGAAATCTTCAGGAGTATTTTAGAAAGTTAACTCTATATAACCAGTACACAAATCAGTTATTAGCTTCTTCTACAGCTGAAAAGTACTCTGATGAAAATCCCAATAGTACTGAAAGAAAAATATTAAATTTCAAGCTCATATTACCTGATACTAGGTGTAACTTTATGAACTATTAAGCTCATAAAAAAGGAAATTTAATCTATTCTAAATATGGAGGAATGAAGGAGGCTGGGACCTCTAAGAACACTCAGTCCCAAGTTAAAAAAACATGGCACAATCTCAGTGCAAATTAAGTATACCAAAAAATGAACAAAACTGCTTTTGTTTTACCACAAACAGAATCATCTATGCAATATCTAACGTGCAGAAATAACTGGAGGAAATGTATAAAATGAGAACTACCGAATCTCACCTTTACCACGGTAGTGTTTGAAAATAAAGTAATTAAAATAGAATCTATTTTATTTTAATTAAAGTAATTAAAATAGAATCATTTCAATGAGGTCATATGATCTTAAATCCATTTTAGCTTAGTAATTAGTAGTAATTTGTTTAAATTAGTAAATTAAAAACATACAATTTTTTTTGCTTTTGGATCCTATTTTTGCCCTACTAATATCACTTACATAGGCACTAATTCAATTTTTAAAAAGTTCTAATCACAAGTATTTTCTAATTCAGTTTAAGATAAGTCCATGACAAACTATCACTTGCAAACATTATCACTATACAAACATTATCTCATTTGATACCCCCCTACAACCCTAGAGGCATGTATTATTATTTCTATAACATCCATTTTAAAGATGAACTGAGGTTTATAGATGTCAAGCAACTTTCTTAAAATCATAGGGCTTGTATGTGATAAGGTGGTGACTCAATTCAGGCTAATCTGCAGTAGGTGCTTTCAATCACATTAAAAACCAGAGTAAAAACTAATTTGTCAACTAGTTCCATGTAACTTTAAAGAGTATTAATAATCATATATTCTAGTTTGGCAGGAGTCCATCAGAAAAAGTAATTATTTCTATGTAAACATTCATATTTAATCATGTAGCCTATCAAGTAGCATTTGACTTGTTTCCTTTCCTGTTTTTAGAGGTACATAATGCTTAAAAAACAAAAAACTCTGGTATTGAGCCAATACCAAATACCAAAGTTTTTAAATTTAATCATTGTATAAGCCAAACTTCAGTTATCTCGCACGTAAGAAAATGAAAGAAATTTCCCCTATAAATGATTCAGGAGCTAAGTCTGCAAAAATGTGAACCTGCGAATTGTTCTCCTCCAGTTCTCTCTCCCCTAATCCTCTCTCCCCACTACTAGAGTCACTAAAGAAACACAACTTGCAGAGAGAACCGAGGAGATACAGAACAATCAGGAGAACTGACACACTGGACCATTTCTCCTTATTACATCCATTCAGCTGAAGAGGCTTAACCAGAAAGGTGTGTTCTACTGCCCTTCACAAATTTCAGAATTATCTGTGACAGTTAAGGCAGCTGCAACACGAGCACATTGTACCCGAGAACGCTGAATCAAGAACATTTATCGCCAGGTCTCAGTTCTAGCTCCTCAGTCAATTATACAAAGAGTCAGCTATTAAACATTAATGGCATGCCATTTGCGCTGGAGCTTATGAAAAGAGCGTCCTGCTACCAATTTTTGTGATGAAAGAAAAACTGTTATTTTCTAGATAAACCCTAGGCCACCAGAATCCCTCAGATGAGCGGTCGAATTCTGTCCTTCCCAGGGGAGGCTGACAGGGCCACCCGATATCCGGGGACGAGGAGGAGGAACCTGGGGGAGGGCGGGTCCCCACAGGTCCCGGGTCTAGGGTCTCCGGTTCCCCTTCTTCCCCAGCCGTCCGCGACTGGTCGGGAGGCGGGGCGGGGCCGGCTGTCCGCACAAAGAGAGCCAGCGAGCTAGCCGGCGGACCAGGTACCCCGGGCCGCTGGGGGCCGGGCGGGGCGGGGCGAGGCGGGGAACACTTACCCAGCAGCAGCACGTTCTTCCCCGCAGGGAGCTTGGAGCGCGAGCGGGTGGAGACTTCACTGAGGATGCAGGACCTAACGGGGAGCAAGGCGCACGGTGAGGCCGGGGCTGGAGGCCGGAGCCACAGCGCGGGAGGGACGGACCGGTCTCGGAGCGCCGGGGATGGGGCTGCTAGGAACGCAGAGGCCGGACCCGGCGCCGAGCTCCAGCGGGCACGGAATCCCGAGGCGTCCGCGCAAGGCCGAGAGAGCCAGTGGGGGCTGAGGGGTGGGGTCGTTACCAAAGGTTCTGCCCGTCCTCGTCGTCGCCTGCCGCGGCGCCACCGTTGCCCGACGCTATCTCGTTGGCCAAGGGGCCGCCCGTGTAAGTTGAGCCTAATCCTGGCGGAGAAGAACCGAAGGAGCCGACTCGCCCCACGGCCGCCATCTTGGTCGGGAATCACACCACTCCCGGCAAGCCTAAATGTGCGAAGCGACTGAGGGAGGCGGCAGCGGTGGAGGCGGCGGGAACCCGGATATGGGGCGTTCAGCGCACGGGAGCGGGGCGGGGCCTGCGAGGGCGGGGCCGCGGGCTGGGCCGGGACTGACGGAGCGGGTGAGGACGGACTGCGCGTGCGCTGCGGTCTGGCCAGCGCGGAGGGGCTGCGCGTGCGCGGGCGGAGGGGTGGGCCGCTCTGCTGCAGCTCAAGTCCACTCATCTCGCCGTTTTGAAGCGCTTTTCTTCCGCTCATCCGCAGCTGGGCTGCGGCAGCGGAGTTGGGTGTGTCAGGTAAACAGTGCCCCCTCCCACCCTTCAGACAGGTCTCCAAACCCCGCAGCCGGCGCGAAATTGCTGCACTATCATTGTCGGCCCACCCACTGTTCTGGCTGCGAGCGGTCCCCCGCCCACACCCGCGCTTCGCCGGCGTCCAGATAGAAATGGGTCGCCCGGCTGGTAAAGAGGCTGCTCTGCAACCCTGGGCTGGAGTATTGCTGTGGTCCGGGATTTCTGGACTTTCGCGTTCTCAAGTGGCGACGTGTTCCTCAACCTGGACCCACATCAGAAGCAGGGTCTGCCAGCCCCTAAGCAGCGGCGTGACAAAGTAATTGTTTACCCTGGAAATAGACTGTTATTTTTAAAAATTGTTGTCAGGGCTTGTTTTAATTGTTCTTGATGTTTTTGTATGAAATCCTCCATGTGAGATTTGAAAAGACCCACTACACGGGTCCTCTAACCGGTCACCAGACATTTATTCCACACGTACTACGTCGAGCATAGATGGCACTGGGAATACCTGGATGGACCTATGCTACCCCTAAAAGAACTCCTTTTCTATGAGAACTTTACTGGGTAAACGTATTTGAATATCTGAACTCCACGTTAAAAAGAGTCAGTGGTTTTAAGGCTCTATCCTGGTACACCTGGAAAAGCATTTGCTTAAAATTGCCTGGCCTTTGTACATTATCACTTCATATTTGAAAAATCACTTGCTAATATATGGCCTGATCA
The DNA here is from genome assembly GCA_963573385.1 of Cacajao melanocephalus. NCBI lineage: Eukaryota > Metazoa > Chordata > Mammalia > Primates > Pitheciidae > Cacajao > Cacajao melanocephalus. The sequence goes on from CAUYLG010061105.1 coordinate 54,252, forward strand.
GTGCTGTTACAGCTAAAGACTATTTGCTGTATATTAGCATTACAGTTAGAAGTCTGGAAGTCTTTGGAGGCTGGCAAATCTGAGTTCAGGTCTATCTCTACCAGTTTACTGGCTCTGTAATCTTAGGCAATTTACTTAGCCTCCGTGAGTCTCAGTTTCCTTATCTGTCAAATGAGAATAAAAGGACCTAGAGTTGTGAAGATTAAACGGGATGATTCACGTAAAATAGTTTAGAATAAATGACTGGCAAATTTTAAGTGCTCACCACATGTTAATTGTTATCAGTGACTTTCTTTACCTTTCAAACCGTTAGTATTTGACCAACCTCTAGAAGTGATGGGCCTAAAGAACTCTTGCAGCTAAAATGCTTTATCTATCGCCCGTAATGCCAGCACTTTGGGAGGTCGAGGCGGGCAGATTGCTTAAGCCCAGGAGTTCGAGATGAGCCTGGGCAACATGGTGAAACCTTGGCTCTACAAAAAAATACAAAAAAATTAGCCAGGTGTTGTGGTGTGTGCCTATAGTTCCAGCTACTTGGGAGGCTGAGGTGGGAGGATCACCTGAGCCCAGGAGGTCAAGGCTGCAGTGAACTGCGATCACACCACTGCAATCTAGCCTGGGTGACAGAGCAAGACCCTGTCACTAAATAAATAAGTAAATAAATAAATAAAATAAAACTTTTGATTTTGTTGTTTATATAGTTAGAAAAGGAACCAGAACCCTCCCCAGTGGTCCTACACGTTCTGTAGCACCAAGCAGGATGGAGACCCCCCAGGAGAAGCTGTCTTTATGTCACCATTCTAAAGGAGAGCTGTATACCACTTGGCCTTTCTGAAAGCCAGTTTACTCTGTGCTTTATTCTTTCAGTCATCTTCCTCAGAGCATTTTCGCTCAATTTTGTTTATTTACAGAGTTGTCAGTTCCATATCATACTTGCTTAGTCTGAGAAGTGTTTACTTTTATAATAGTGTCAGGCTTCTAACACCTCATAACTTCCGGATGATCAACTACCCACCTAAGTTGAGGTCAAAGTTGTATTCCTTGCGGTTTTATAATATCCCTATCCAGCATTCCTTCCATTAAGGTGGCTGACAAAATTGGTCGTTTATGAATGCCTACCATGTACCAGGCACTCTGCTTGTTGTGATTTGCATCCTCATACTTTGTAAGGGTCAGCAAAGTCAAGTAACCTGCCCCAGGTCACACAGATGAGAAGTTTATAGATAAGCTGAGATTTTTACTATCTAGTCTGTAAAATGACTTAGTTAAATCATGTTAAAATAAATGTCCTGGTAATTTCAGATGCTGTTCTGGTAAATACCTTCTGTGAAAACCTACATTACAAAAATAGGGAAGTTATATATTATGAGGAAGTCTATAAAAGGAAATAATTCAGCAGTCCCTTGGAATTTTTGTTGCATAAATGCTGTTTTATAATTGAGCTATTTTCTATACTATGATTGCTTTTTCTTTATTGCTCAATTTTTTCTTACATCTAAAAGTAATAACCATCTTATTTTTCATTTGCTTAGATTTTCATGTCTTTAGCTGAGTTTCAAATTCCTGTCCCAGCTGTGTAAAACTCCTTGTTATGTATTCTAACAATTTTACCTTCTTGGAGACACCTTGAAGAACCTTCTGGCCTGCTCCAATCTGAGTTGGTTGTTCTGAAACTGAATACACTGCTGCCATCATGTGATCTTTCACTATTTTTCAGGGGTTTGCCTCAGTCTCATGTCTTCTTTCTTCTCGTTTCAGTGGAGAACTTCCTCCAATAGTTTTATGAAAAAAAGGTACATGGGTAAGTCTTTGGAGACCTGTGTATCCAGTCAAGGTCAACCAGAGGAAAAATGACATTCTTAAGGGGGTGCTAGAAGAAAGCTTAATGAAGCGACTGTTTACAAAGGTGTGAACAGTGTGGAGAGAGAGGACTAGCAGCAGCAGGAAGCCTTAGGCCTGAAAGGGAGAGAGGAAGGAGTGTTTACTAGAATCCGGAGAGAGATGCAGCTTGTAGTAAAGGGTTGCCCACCAAGATCTATAGTCTTCAGTAAAGGAACACAGTATCCATGTCTTTCTTTCTGCTCCGGGGTCTCCTACCAATGTCCCTCTTTGACCAAAGCCAACCAGAAGACAGAGGGTAGGAGACCCAAGTGAAGCAGTCCTTGCAGGTCTACCTCCCAGAGCACAGGTAGGAATAGAGAAGGCTCTCGAGAGGCAAACAAGATATCTAGCACACCTCCTATGTTTGAAAATGCGTTTAATCTACCCTCACTTAATAATAGTTTGGCTAAGTGTAGTTGGGTTACAAGCTATCTTCCCTTAGATTTTTAAGGCCTCGGCCCCCTTGTCTGCTAGACTCTACTGTTGCCATTGAGAGATCCAAAGCCATTCTGATTTCTAAACCTTTGTTATGTGTTCCTTGTTTTTTTTTTTTTTTCCTTGTTGGAATCCCTTGCAACTTCCACAGATTCCCACTAACACATCTATCCCCCTTCAGGTATTTGCACTTTCATACTCTTCCCTCCTGCTAAGTATGGAAGAATAATCCATACTGTTACACTAAAGCATTCTCTATGCACTAAAACCCATCTCCTATCCTCAACTCAAGGACATTATTCCAATAATTCTTCCCTCTTTCTCTATATAATCATTTTTGATCGTCACTAGACTATTGCCATTAACATACAAACATACTATTGATTCTCTAATTTGAAAAAAAGAAAAATTTCTCTGAACCCCAGTCCTTCACCACCTACTACTACATTTCTTTTCTTTGAGACAGGGTCTTCCTCTGTCACCCAGGCTGGAGTGCAGTTGTGCTGTCTCGGCTCACTGCAACCTCTACCTCCCAGGTTCCAGCAATTCTTCTGCCTCAACCTTGTGAATAGCTGGGATTACAGGTGCACACCACCACATCTGGCTAATTTTTGTGTTAGAGACAGGGTTTCACCATGGTGGCCAGGCAGGTCTTGAACTCCTGACCCCAAGTGATCTGCCCTCCTTGGCCTCCCAAAGTACTGGGATTACAAGCATGAGCTACCACACCGGGTCTGTTTCCTTTCTTTAACAGCAAAGCTCTTTAAAAGAATTGTCTCCCTAGCCTATCTTAAATTCCCCCTTGCCCTTATGGCTCGATTCAATCAGGCTTTTACCCCCATGACTCTACAGAAACTGCTCTTACCCTTGTCAATGACCCGCTTGTTGCTCAGTACAATGGTACACTCTTTCTCCTTGTCTTTCTTGGCCTATCAACTACACAGGATACAGTTGCTCGTTCCTTCTGGATATCCTTCATGTGGCTGCCAGGTCACCATGTTCTCTTTGTGTTTTTCCTCCCTTGATAGCTGTTCTTTCCCAGCCTCCTTTTCTTGTTATTCATTTTTCTGACTGCTGATGTTGAAGGACCCAGGGACTCAGTCTTTGTTCCTCTTCTCTCTCTACACTCACCCCCTTGGTGATGTCATCCAGTCTGGCTACTTTAAATGCCATCTATATGATAAAGACTTCTAAATTTATTGCTCCAGCCCGGAGCTCCATCTGGAACTCCAAGTTAATATAGCCAACAGCCTATTCCACATCTCCACTTCAATGTCTGATAGATAGCTCAAACTCAGCGTGCCCCAAACTGAACTTCTGTTCTGTGGGAACAACATGTCTTCTACCTATTGCCTTCCCCATTTGGTAGCCACTCCTTGTTGCCTTGTTGGTTAGGCCCAAAATCTGAGTCATGCTTGACCTTTCTATTTCTCTCACACCACACATTGAAATCATGAGAAATCCTGCTGTCACTACCTTCAAAATATACCCACAATCCAACTGATTACTACACTTCCTCTGACACCCTTTGATTTGAGCTATCATTTCTTGCCTGAAGGACCGTAAAACGCTCTTCAGCATGACATCTAGAGTGATCCTTTAAGAATATAGGAGTGAGTGAGGGGGAGTGCGGTGACTCATGCCTGTGATCCCAGCACTTTGGGAGGCTGAGGCAGGCAGATTATGAGGTCAAGAGATTGAGACCATCCTGGCCAACGTGGTGAAACCCGTCTCTACTAAAAATACAAAAATTACTTGGGCGTGGTGACGCGAGCCTGTAGTCCCAGCTACTTGGGAGGCTGAAGCAGGAGAATCGCTTGAACCCAGGAGGCGAAGGTTGCAGCGAGCCGAGATTGTGCCATGGCACTACAGCCTGGCGACAGAGCGAGACTCCGTTTCAAAAAAAAGAAAAAAAAAGAATATAAATGAGACCATGTCACTTCTATGCTCAAAACCCAACAGTAGCTCCTAATTTTAGTCGGAGGAAAAGCCAAAGACCTTACAATGACCCATAAGGCCATGCAGGATCTGGCCCCACTGTCTCTCTGACCTTCTCCATTCCACTCTTCCCTTCAATTTCCCCCTTTCAGCCACATGAGCCCCGCTGCTATTTCTTGAATATGTTGTGTGTTCCTTTGCTTTGAGGCCTTTGTTCTAGCTGTTCTTTCTGCTTTGAAGGAAGTGAGGAGCTGTCCACGCCAGTGTCTTCCCCCAGGTAGCCAGTTGGCCAACTCCCTCTTCTCCTGCGGTGAGTGTGCTCCATTCTCAGCTTCTCAGTGAGGTCTATCCTGACCACTCCATTTAACATTGCAGCCTGGCCCTTCGCCTCTGAAATGCCAGATTCTCCTTACCTTGCTCACCTTTTTGTTTTCCATAGCACTTATTACTGTCTAACGTACTATAGGATTTACTTGTTCATTAGAACTCAAGCTCTATGAGGGCAAGGATCTTTATGTTCTTTAGTCATGTACCCCAAGCACTTAGCACCTGGAACATAGCAGGCCTTCTGTAAAGATTTGCTGAAGGTGTGAATAAATGAATGAATCTGCTGCTTGTTACCAGTGTTTCAAAATTTCAGAATGGGGGGTGCGTGTGTGGGCGTGTGTGTGTTTTTAAGAGGATAAAAATTCTTCATTCCAGCACTTGAAAGCAGGAGCTCTTTTTTATGATATTTTAACCATTGACTTAATTTATTTAGAGACATGGTTTTGCTCTGTTGCTCAGGCTGGAGTGAAGTGGGACAATCAGGGCTCGCTGTAACTTTGAGCCCCTGGGCTTAAGTGAACCTCCTGCCTCAGCCTCCTGAGTAGCTAGGACTATACCTGTGTGCCACCATGTTCCAGCTAACTTTTTTTTGAGACAACTCTATCATCCAGGCTGGAATGTGGTAAGCTGATCTCAGCTCACTGCAACCTCGACCTCCTGGACTCAAGTGATCCTCCCACCTCAGCCTCCTGAGTAACTGGGACTACAGGTGCATGCCACCATGCCCATCTGATTTTCAAATTTTTTATAGAGACAAGGTTTTGCTTTGTTACCCAGGCTGATTTTTTAAATTTTTGGTAGAGGCAAGGTCTCACTGTGTTGCCGAGGCCAGTCTCAAACTCTTGGGCTCAAGCCAACTTCCTGTCTCAGCCTCTGCAAGCACTGGGATTATAGACATGAGCCATCATACCCAGCCTTAATCATTTTAAAAATATAAATCATTTAAAAGAATATTACACACCCCACTCCTTTCCTATTTTACCAAGTTATATAAATAGAGATTTATGTTTCCCTGAAGGCTCTTGGCTTCCTTAGGCTCATCAATAATACTACCATGTTATATCTGGGAAGTGCTCAGGTCCTACTGGGATTCCCTGGGTATATCCCAGATGGCTCTGCCTTTTGGTTTGGTTTCTAATTCAGCTGAGCCTCAGGGCCTGTAAATGGGAAATGGAACACTAGCCAAAAGAGAGACAGCTCCTCCTCTCTCCTCGCTTCTCTTCTCTCCTCTCTCTCTGTCGACCAGCATCCTCTGCAAACTCATCAGCTTTCTCAAGGTCCCATTGGGTATTTCTCTATCTAAAGAAAAGTGATCACTGGACAGACAGAAGAGCTCTGCAGAAAACTAGTTTGACTGGGCGAGGAGTTTTCTGTAGGTCTCGAGGTGGGGGCCGCAGAACCACTTCTTTCTTTTGGGGTTGCCTCCTTCTGTGTTTGGGAACTAGAACAGGGCAGCTACCACGTGGGCTGCTTCCTGTTGTATCAGTTCCACAGGCTGCCACCAGCAGGTTTTCAGATAAAACCTACTTCTCCCTTGGTGCCAAATGCTGGCAGTCACAGCTGATACAAATGCTGGCTAAAAAGCCAAACTCAAAAGGAAAAGGAAGTAAGCAAGACGAGTGGACTCTTAAAGTTTGGCTCTATAAACAACTCAAATGATAGTATTGAAAAGGACTAAGGACTTCAGAGTTTAAATAGGCCCATCCTCTCCACAATATCTGAATCTTTTTTTTTTTTTGTAACATTCCAGACATTTGAGACAAACTGGTGATGCTAGAATTGGCAGAGTCCTTGCTTGCCACCTCTCCCGGCAGACCCAACCAGGGATCCAGCTGGACAGGGCCGACACCCACAGTTGCTTGTATTCGCTTTCCTTTGAGTCATGTTTACCTCATTCTAAGTTACCTCCTTAGAATGAATGAAATGATGGGTATCTAATTCATTTTGTAATCACCAGCCCCTCTAATTACAGACCTAACTTTTCTCTTGCTTCTCACATAGGGATTTTTATCAAGTGAACCTTCACAGAACATCATATCTTAGCACAAACAAAGAGATGGAGAAATACCTAAGAGAAAGTAGAAATAGGCTCTCTTGGTGGGTTGTTGTTTTTTTTTTTTTCGTAGAAAACCCCAGAAAGGGCCAGGTGCAGTGGCTTTGACCTGTAATCCCAGCACTTTGGGAGGCAGAGGAGGGCAGATCACTTGTGGCCAGGAGTTCAAGACCAGCCTGGCCAACATTGTGAAACCCCCATCTCTACAAACAATACAAAAATTAGCCATACATGGTGGTGCATGCCTGTAATCCCAGCTACGTGGGAGGCTGAGGCAGGAGAATCGCTTGAGTCCGGGAGTTGGAGGCTACAATGAGCCAAGATCAAACCGCTGCACTCCAGCCTGGGTGACAAAGCGAGACTGCACCTCAAAAACAAACAAAACCCTTTTATTTTTACATCTAATGTGAAATCCCTGCTTTCTTAAAAAACAAAAAAAGTATTGTGTGTGTGTGCACGCGCGCGCACATGTGTGCATGCGCAAGTAAACTGTAGGACTAAATTTTACAAAGAAATTTTGTTTTGTTTGTTTTAAGATAGAGCGTCACTCTTGTTATCCAGGCTGGAGTGCAATGGCTCAGTCTCAGCTCACTGCAACCTCCGCCTCCCAAGTTCAGGCGATTCTCCTGCCTCAGCCTCCTGAGTAACTGGGATTACGGGCATGCCACACCATACCCGGCTAATTTTTTTGCATTTTTAGTAGAAACAGGGTTTTGCCATGTTAGCCAGGTTGGTCTTGAGCTCCTGACCTCAGGCCATACACCCACCTCGGCCTCCCAAAGTGCTGGGATTATAGGTGTGAGTCACCACACCTGGCAATAAATTGTTTTTCATGGCTTAGAAATGTATCATTGAGAAATAATCCTCTCTGGATTTTTTTTTTAATTCCAGGATAGGGTAATAGTGGAATTACCTTTCATTTCAGACTGAGCTCCTCACCACAATATCATATTCATTCTTGGAAAATGGGTGATAAATGGAAGGATAGTAACCTATAAAATCAACTAATATTCACAACAGCTTGAGTGGACAATAAGTGAGATACACAGGGAAAACAGAGACTCATCTTTTAGGCTGGAAGCATTCTTCGTCTAAGTGTTTCAGTTATCTACTTACACATTTTTCAATACTGAACAGATAGGATTTTTAGGGTGCTTAGTTGTCATTATTTAATCTATTCTTTGTCACTGAAAAGACGAAAGAAAAAGGTCCACTGACTAATGTATTGTTTTTTTTGGAGGATCTAATTTTCTTGTAATTAAATAACTCTGAAGTTCAAGTCCATTACCTTTATTTGAGATAGGGATTTTAATGCCACTTAGTTCTTAGATTTCCAGTGTTACACTCTACCACCCTCTTTGCTTCCTAAAGGAGAAGATATTTAATAACTAATGTTATAAATTGAGATCTGTCAACACTAGATCACAAAGGTAATTAAGTTTTTCTTCTTTGGAGGCTCTGTGTTAGGCAAAATGGGAAAAAATTATAATTCTCTGGTATTTTTAGAAATGTGCTATCTTTTGTAGCTGTAGGTGATTTCATATTCATACCAATTTAGTCTACTTTAGTCTAGAGCTAATTATGACTTCTTGTTGCTCTTACTAAAAGTAAGCCTCGAATTATAGTCTATGATATTCTCCACCAACCAAAACATTACGCATCTTTCTTTTTTCCTCATATGGAAAAGAGGATGAAAGAGTTGTGCAGTGGGAATTTTTTTTTTTTTTTTTAAATGGAGTCTTGCTCTTATTGCCCAGGCTGGAGTGCAATGGAGCAATCTCGGCTCATCACAACCTCCGCCTCCCGTGTTCAAGTGATTCTCCTGCCTCAGCCTCCCAAGTAGCTGGGATTACAGGCACCCACTACCACACCTGGCTACTTTGTTTTATTTGAAGATATTGAAGGAGATTCTAAGGATCGTAAACTTTTTTACTACTGGAAACAAAAAGTTAAAGTTACCTAGTATTGTGAAAGTGGACTCCAGAAGCACTTTGTGTTTTCTGATCCTTCCTTAATAAATCCAGGGTTGTTTTGAGGGGTCTACTTCATCCTGTATTCAGTTCACCTATTGGTAAATGAGGAATATCCAGATAAACTACTAGAATTTATATATATATATATACACACATATATATACACACACACATATATATATATATATATATTTTTTTTTTAGATGGAGTTTCGCTCTCATTGCCTGGGCTGGAGTGCAGTGGTGCTTTCTCAGCTCACTGTAACCTCCACCTTCCAGGTTCAAGCGATTCTCCTGCCTCAGCCTGCTGAGTAGCTGGGATTATAGGCGCCCGCCACCATGCCCAGCTAATTTTTGTATTTTTAGTAGAGACAGGGTTTCATCATGTTGGCCAGGCTGGTCTTGAACTCTTGGCCTCATGTGACATGCCACTCTCTGCCTCCCGAAGTGCTGGGATTACAGGTGTGAGCAACCACGCCCAGCTCGCGCTCTCTCTCTCTCTCTCTCTCTCTCTCTCTCTCTGTCTCTGTGTGTGTGTGTGTGTGTGTGTGTGTGTGTATGTATGTTTTTTTAAATATATATTTTAGGCCGGACACAGTGACTCATGCCTGTAATCCCAGCACTTTGAGAGGCAGAGACGGGCACATCACATGAGACCAGTAGTTTGAGACTAGCCTGGCCAACATAGTGAAACCCTGTCTTTAGTAAAAATACAAAAATTAGCTGGGCATGGTGGCATGCATCTGTGGTCCCAGCTACTCAGGAGACTGAGGCACGAGGATCACTTGAACCTGCGAGGCTGTGAGCTGAGATCAGGCAGTGGTACAATCATGGCTCATCACAGCCTCAACCTTCCCAGTTCAAACAATCCTCCCACCTCAGCCTCCGCACTTGCTGGGAATATAGGCGCGCCCCACCACATCCCACTAATTTTCGTATTTTTAGTAGAGAGTGTTTCACCGTGTTGCCCAGACTGGTCTTGAACTCCTGGGCTCAAGTAATCTGCCTGCTTTGGCCTCTTAAAGTGCCCGGATTACAGGCATGAGCCACCATGCCAGCCTTGATGTATTCTCATTTGGATACAGTGGCTCTAGTTTAAGAAACATTGGCTGTATGAACTCATGGTTTAAAGATGCATCTAAAGTAGCAGCAATATTATATTGAGTTTGACTGTACTCCTCATCAAAGGTAAGTCTTGAATCAAATTATGTTAATGTTAAATTGAGGAAGATGGCAGTTAATTTGCATTATTTAGATGAAACAAAATGTTTGGATTTAATGTTTGTAGTAAGGGTAATGGATTATACAGTCCATGCTCCAGAATCAGACAAAGGTGAGTTCAGATTTAGATTCTTGCCACTTATTAGCTCTGTGTCATTGGAGTTGCTTAAATGCTAAAGCCAGTTTCCAACTCTAATAGGGTTTTTCTGAGGAATAAACAAACAATCACACAAATCTGACACATAGTGGGAACTCAATAAATGTTAGCAGGAATGTTTATTGTTATTTTTATTTGAGATAAATTTATAAGGCTACTTTGCAGTGCACAGTTTCTCAGTTTTAAATGTTTTAAATGTGCACACAGATACCTGGGAACCTCATTAAAATGCAGATTCTGGCCGGGTGCAGTGGCTCATGCCTGTAATCGCAGCCCTTTGGGAGGCTGAGGTGGGTGGATCACTTGAGACCAAGAGTTCAAGACCAGCCTGGCCAACATAGCAAAATCCCGTCTCTACTAAAATACAGAAATTAGCCCAGCATGGTGGCACACACCTGTAGTTACAGCTATTCAGGAGGCTGAGGCAGAAGAATTGCTTGAACCTGGGAGGTGGAGATTGGTTGCAGTGAGCCAGGGTCCTGCCACTGCACGCAGCTTTTTTAAGACAGAGCAAGACTCTGTCTTTAAAAAAAAAAAAAATGCGGATTCTGATTCAGTCGGACTGGGGTGGGGCCTGAGGTTCTTCATCTCTAACAAGCCTCCAGGTGGACATTCATATCACTGAATGTAGAACACAGTTACACAATAGAAGGAACATGAGCTTTGGATTTATCCTTCTGTGAACTTCCGCCTTTCTGAGAGGGAGATAATAATGTCTATTTCTAATTAATTCAAGTTTTATTAGATAAAAAATAGTATACTAAAATAGTACCTGGCATACTGTAGATGCTTAACAAACATAAGTTCAGGCCAGGCATGGTGGCTCACACCTGTAATCCCAGCAGGTTGGGAGACTGAGGCAGGTGGATCATCTGAGGTCAGGAATTCAAGACCAGGCTGGCCAACATGGTGAAGCCCCATCTCTACTAAAAATACAAAAAAATTAAGTGGCCATGGTGGTATGCACTTGTAATCCCAACCACTGAGGAGGCTGAGGCAGGAGAACCGCTTGAACCTGCGAGGTGGAGGTTGCAATGAGCCGAGATAGCACCACTGCGCTCCAGCCTGAGCGACAGACGGAGACTACGTCTCAAAAGAAAAAAATAGATAGATAGATAGATAGATAGATATTCAGTTTTTTTATAAGAAATGCTTTATTGGTCTGTCTAGTGTAGGGGGCTGTGATAATTTCCATTCCTAAAAGAATGGAAAATTCCAATTTCCTTTGAAAACTTCTTAGAATTCTATCTTGAAGAAATCAGCATCAACCTTGGTTTAAAAGTTTGTCATTGTATAGCATGCAAATCAATTCATACCAGATGGCATGCAAACAGATTGGGGAAATGCCCCAGGCAAGCAGTGGGACTTGGAGTCAGAGTGGGTAGGATTTCTGCAGGCATGGAGAACTGAGAAAAGGAGCTAATTTTGAAGCATTTTATTTTACTATTATTTTCTTCTACCTTTTTTATTACAGAAAATTTCAAACATAAAAGTACAGAGGGTGATATAATGAACCCCACATACCCATCATTCAGCTTCGGTAGTTATCAGCACATGGCAAATCTTTAGTTTGCTTTCCTCTGTCTTCCTCCATCTCTGAGTTTTTTTAAAGCAAATTCCAGACATGTTATTTCATCTATGAATATTGCAATGCATATCTTTAAAAAATAAGGACTCTGGCCGGGCACAGTGGCTCACGCCTGTAATCCCAGCACTTTGGGAGGGCGAGGCGGGTAGATCACAGGGTCAGGAGATTGAGACCAGCCTGGCCAATATGGTAAAACCCCATCTCTATTAAAAATACAAAAAATTAGCCTGGCATGGTGGCACACGCCTGTAGTCCCAGCTACTTGGGAGGCTGAGGCAGGAGAATTGCTTGAACCTGGGAGGCGGAGGTTGCAGTGAGCCGAGATCGCACCACTGCACTTTAGCCTGGGTGACAAAGCGAGACAATGTCTCAAAAACAAACAAAAAAAGGACTCTTTTCCTTTAAAAAAATAACCATAATACCATTATAATAATTCATTCAAAAATATAACATTGAATTTATAGTATATATTTTAATTATCATCCAATTTTACTAGGCAATGAGATAAATACTAAAGTAGAATTCAAAATAGCCCAACACTTAAGAACAAGGTATATACACTTGTTCCCTGAACATTGCTGTTATCAAGGAGGGCACAACAGTCATTGTCTTATCAGCAGCAATGACATTCATGGCATCCCTCCTCTCACTGCTCCAGCTGATTCCTAATTGGTCTGCCAACTCTAGATCTCTATTACCTCCTTAAAATTGTCCCCTGCATTCTGAGCCCTCTCGGCTTAATTATCTCTGACAGAAATAAACTGCCTTTAACTTTTGCCAGGGTCAGGGCACCCCTGGCAAGCTGATCTGAGTTCTGGGCTCTCACAAGTGCTTAGAGTTCTAGGATCTCATAAAACACTAGAGCTGGAAGGGACTTATTAGTTCAGCTACTAGAAAAAGGGACAAGAGTGTTAAATAGCTTGCTCTCCTCACAATTACCTTAAAACCTCTCAAAATAAAGGCAAATTATTATGTGTCTAACCTGACCTTTCTGTGAGTAAAATTTCAACCAAGGAGTGGAGTTTCTTATTTTGTATTTGGTTATCCTTTCTTGAGTTATCTCGTTGAAATCCTTCTTGAACCCATATAAAATTTCCATTCCCATTTTTATTGTATGTATTTATTTTTTGAGACAGGGTCGTCTTGTTCTTGCCCAGGCCAGAGTGCTGCGATGCAATCTTGGCTCACTACGACCTCTGCCTCCTGAGCTCAAGCCGTCCTCCCGCTTCAGCCTCTCGAGTAGCTGGGACTATAGGCAGGCACCCACCATGCCTGGCCAATTTATGCATTTTTAGTATAGACAGGATTTTACCATGTTGCCCAGGCTGGTCTAGAACTCCCGAGCTCAAGCTATCCACCCCTCGGCCTCCCAAAGTGATGGGATTATACTTGTGAGCCACCACATCCCACCTCAATTTTTAATTATAAAATATTTCACATATACAAATACTAAAAATAAGGTAATATATACCTATTAATATATGAATGTACACATTATACAAAATAAATGTAATATCACCATAGAAAATTTTTCCTCTTAATTTTTTTTTTTTAATTGAGGGTACTAGTCTGCCACCTCTTAAAATTTTTTAAAGAAAGCTCACTCTTCTCCCATTCTTTTCCAATCCCTTCTTCCTTGGAGATAATCTTTATCTTAAAAATAGATGAATTTCATTCTCATGCAGATATAGCTTTATACATTCAATTGTTTTGCATGTTTTTAATTTTCACATGTAGAATACACTGTGCATTTTATAAATTGCCTTTTTCACTCTGTGTTTTCAAGACTGAGCCATATGGATATATAGGTGAATCATAGATCATTCATTTAAATTACTACCTAGAATTCTACTGTATGAATAAACTGCAGTTTATTTAATCTACTTTCCTCCTATAGGAATAATTAGGTTGTTCTATTAGACAATTCTGTTAGACTTATCCCTAGGTATTCTGTACTTTTTGCACCTAGGCTAAATGGCATCTTTGCAAATATCACATACTTATAATTTTTGATTTCTGGTGCAACCAACATGCTATTGATGTTTATATATTGATCTTATATCTGTTGATTTTGCTCAACTATTTTATTCATTCCAAAAGCTTATCTCTAAGTAGATTTTCTTACGGGGGAATGGTGATCAACTTACTGAGCTCACCATTTTCTTAATATTTTGTACTGAAACAGGATAGAGAAATTCGGATGCATTCTAGAATTCTAGGAGAAGGGATGACTTGAAAGCTAGAGTAACAGAGAGGCTGGTGGGACTACTCCTTTTGAAAGAAGCAGCCGGAGCTGGGGGACTGCTCACTGAAAGCTTCGTTTACAGAGAACATAAGGGCTTTTGAAGTGGAGTAACATGAAGAACTAGCTGGGGGCCGCGTGAGATGGCAGATGGCTGTGTATTCTGTAATGTGACCCCCTCCTCTATGCCTTAATGGTTTTAGTAAAAATGGAAAATGGTCACATGCTTGTCTCAATGAGCTTTTTTCAGGAACTATCAGGAGATGTAGCTCAGTATATAACATACATGATGCAGGGATCATAGAACTGCAGTCGCCTTGTGACCACCAGGGCCAGGATCCAAACAAGCCTAAGAAAGTGGATTCCAAGATCCTGAATAGGGACTGGAACTGCTCAGGCTTGGGAAGTGGGATTCAAACCAAGTTTCGTAAACTTTAAGGGCAGGATATCTCCCAAATGATATTTGAGTTTCCATCAACAGGCATCTGATTTGTATGCTTCCTTTTTTTTTTTTTTTCAGACGGAGTCTTGCTCTGTCGCCCAGGCTGGAGTGCAGTGGCATGATCTCAGCTCACTGCAAACTCCGCTTCTATTCTCCTGCCTTAGCCCCCTGAATAGCGGGGACTACAGGCATATGCCACCACACCCTGCTAATTTTTGTATTATTAGTAGAGATGGCATTTTACCATATTGACCAGGCTGATCTTGAACTCCTGACCTCATGATCCACCCTCCTCGGCCTCCCAAAGTGCTGGGATTACAGGCGTGAGCCACCATGCCTGGCCTGATTTATATGCTTCCTATATGGAGTATACAATGTAAAAGAACAAGGTTCCATTTTGTTTGCAGAGACAGATTCTCGCTGGAGACTCTGCTGGAGTACAGCGTCACAATCATAGCTTCCTGTAGCCTCCAAATCCTGGGCCCAAGCAGTTCTCCCACCTCAGCTTTCCAAGTAGCCAGTATTACAGGCTACACCACCACATCTGGCTTTTTTTTTTTTTTTTTTTTTTGTTAGAGACAGGATCTCGCTTTGTTGCCCAGCTGGTCTTGAACTCCTGGCTTCAAGTGCTTCTTGTGCCTCAGCCTCCCAAAGTGTTGGGATTACAGGTGTGAGCCACTGCACCTACCCGTCACTATTTTTAAAAAATATATTGTTTCCAATTTTGACTTTGCTAATTCTTCGGTGTTCCATGAAATTATAGTGTTTGTAAACAAAGAGGCATGAAAAGAAATATCATCTTCAAACTGCCTCCTCTGTGGTTTGTCATAAGGCAAAATGTT
Source organism: Cacajao melanocephalus (assembly GCA_963573385.1). Classification (NCBI taxonomy): domain Eukaryota; kingdom Metazoa; phylum Chordata; class Mammalia; order Primates; family Pitheciidae; genus Cacajao; species Cacajao melanocephalus. The sequence goes on from CAUYLG010061105.1 coordinate 69,350, forward strand.
GTGACTAGATTCATATCCTGTGGGCCTGCTACACATTTAATGAATTATAGCCATGTGTTATCTAAATGAATAATAAACTAATATAAGTACCGGATAATAAATTAATGATAGTATAGATGCATTTGTCCATTTAACCCATTGCTATGAAGGAGAGGAAAGCAGGGGAACAGCCTGGAGTCTGGGGGCCACCTACCTGAGTTAAATCCACACTCCACTATTTTCTAATTCTACATGCTTTGAGGCCATGACTGGACTTCTGTATGCCTCAATTTCTTATCTGTAAAATGGAGACACTAATGGTAAGGTATTTACCACATGGGGAAGCTATGAAGATAAATGAGTAAAACTTTGTCAAGCCCTTAGAACAGTGCCTGCCATGTAAAAAGTGTTATTTAATTTTTTTTTTTTTAGAGATGAGGTCTCACTCTGTCACCCAGGCTGGAATGCAGTGGCGCGATCATAGCTCACTGCAGCCTGGAACTCTTGGGCTCAAGTGATCTTCCCGCCTCAGCCTCCTAAGTAGCTGGGATTACAGGCATGAGCCATTATGCCTAGAGAAATTGTTATTTACCATTAACCTTAATTATTAATAACATTAAAGAGAAAGCAAAATCCTAAAGGAATGGCCCAAAGCACAGCTCATTTTGAGGGAATGAGATAGGGAAAAGCTTCACACAGTGTATGGCTGAAACCAAACAGTGAGGCAGTGGAGGGAAGGCACATCCAGAGTAAGAATGGGGCTTAAAAGAGGAAGGCTGGGCATGGTGGCTCACATCTGTAATTCTAGCACTTTGGAAGGCCGAGGCAGGTAGATCACTTGAGGTCAGGAGTTCAAGACCAGCCTGGCTAACATGGTGAAACCCTGTCTCTACTAAAAATACAAAAATTAGCCGGGCATGGTGGTGCACACTCATAATTCCAGCTACTCAGGAGGCTGAGGTACAAGAATCACTTGAACCTGGGAGGCAGAGGTTGCAGTGAGTCAAGATTGTGCCACTGCACTCCAGCCTGGGTGATGGAGTGAGACTCTGTCTCAAAAAAAAAAAAAAAAAAAAGAGGCGACAGATACAAATGTTTTCTCCTTTGACGTTTTGCATAGAATAATGTCTACGTGCCTAGTCCTGGCATTTGAGAAATTAGAGAAGTTCTTTATCATGTTAGAGAAGCTCTTCATGTAGATTCCATAGCACTTGCTGCAACAGTGCGGCATAACAAGGCATCCCAGAACTTGGTGGCATACAGCACTAAGCATATCTTTATTGCTGTGCATCTGCAGGTCAGCTGGAATGGACTCCAGACTATGGATTTGTGCCATGGGATTTGTTCTGTGGTCCAAGCTGAGGGCCAATGACTGCCTGGGACATGTTTTTGTCCTGGTGGAGGTCAGAAGCTCCCAGAGGCCTGGGTGCAGAACTGACACACTGTCAACTCCATCCGCCTACCATTGGCCACAGTAGGCCACATGGCCAAGCCCAACATCCATGAGAGAAGGAAGTACTATTTTCCCATGGAGGTCAAGTAGGAAAGAGAGGGTATATACTAAACAAAAAGCTCACTTTCTGTGCTTTCTGTCTATGACTTTATTATTTTGATCATGTTTTACTTTTTCAGAAGGAAAAATTCTAATCCCTTTCTTCTTCCCATTTCTGCTTGGCTTTTGTCTCTGGTCTCCTCACCATGTTAGATGTGACCCGTTTTGTTGGCCTTCTTGCTTATGTGTCCATATTAAACTGCTCCGCTTCAGGGAAAAGTCGGAAATAGGCTCCAGTATCCTTTTCTGGGACCAAGATGAATAAATGAAGTGAAAGGAAACCAACATGTTTGGAGTTAGTTGCATGCCAAGCATCATGCCAGGTATTGTTTATACCGTGTTAGGCATGCTTCATGCACAGTCTCCTTCCAACCTGATAAACTCAAATGCCTCGAGGAACTAGGTAGGCAAATGAGTGAGTGAATGGGATATGATTTTTCTCACTTCAAACATCACTGCATTTCACCACAGTACCATTTATTCCCAATTGAAAGGAACCCTCATTGAAATGTAAGCCCCATTTTTCAGTTAATAATTTTTTCAGCAGGCATCTTTTCTCTATCACAGCTCTTCGTATGGACCACTTCAGAATAGCATGTTACATTGTCTTTTTTGATATAGACTCATTTTGCTACTTAAACATTTAGAAATATTCTTTTCCAGATGGCACGATGGCTCACACCCGTAATCCCAGCACTTTGGGAGGCTTAGGCAGGTGGATTGCCTGAGGTCAGGAGTTCAAGACCAGCCTGGCCAACATAGTGAAACCCCATCTCTACTAAAAATACAAAAAATTAGCTGGGCGTGGTGGGCACCTGTAATCCCAGCTGCTCAGAAGGCTGAGGCAGGAGAATCGTTTGAACCCAGGAGGCAGAGGTTGCAGTGAGCCAAGATCGTGCTGTTGCACTCCAGCCTGGGCAACAAAAGCGAAACTCTGTCTGGGGAAAAAAGCAAATATTCTTTTCCATAAAGAACACTGCTTTCGCATAATTTTCTTTAGGTACATATCCCTCATTTTTTATATTTAAATTTCCCACTTTGTTAGAGATAGGCATAAAGAGATAGTTCACTTTCCTCTTGATTATAAGAAAACAGCTACACAGGAGTGATGACAAATGGCACCTGACACTCAGCTGTATTGTCGGGGGTTTATCCCACCCTAGATGGGGAAGCATCACTCAGCTCCGGACACTTATGGCCAGTTAGGAATTCAAGCCCAGCATTTCTAGATCTTCTCTTTCTCAAGACAAGTCAGGAATCCAGGTTTTTTTTCACATAAAATTTCCTAATTTTTAAGTATCACCAACATTTAAATGTCAGGACAGACTAGGCTCTGTCGTGTAACATATCACTGGTTCTGCACATGATGCAAAGCATGATGCACGTCAGCAACACTTTTCCAATGGGCAACTCAGGAAACCAGAATTCCTTTATTATGTGATGCTGCAGTCTCAATACGTGGTTTCCAAGGTCATCACCACAGAGGAAGAAGGGGGGAAAATGCACACCAGCTCTTAAGTGCTTTGGCCCGGAAATGACACACATCATGTTAACTCACAGTCTATTGATCAGGTGGAGTTGCTTGATTCCAAAGAATGCAGGGAAATGAACAGGAGCAGTTGGACGTTTGATGACCACTAACTGCTACTACCATAGCAATTAATTCAAAGCAAACAAACAGACAAACCAGCAAAATCTCTGAGCAGATCAAACAAAATACAAGTAGTCTAGACCCAACCCAGGTGCTGTCATACTAGAGTAATTATTTTATAATTGAAAAAAAGTTGAAGCTCAAAGAGATTAAGTACCTTGCCCAAGCTACACAGCTAATGAATGGCACACTAAGACCATATTCTTTTTCCACATCATGCTAATAATGGGTACTTTTTTTTTTTTTTTTTTTGAGACAGAGTTTTGCTCTTGTTGCCCAGGCTGGAGTGCAATTGTGGGATCTTGGCTCAGTGTAACTTCCACCTTCCAGGTTCAAGATTCTCCTGCCTCAGCCTCCCAGGTAGCTGGGATGACAGGCATGTGCCACCGTGCCTAGCTGATTTTGTATTTTTAGTAGAAATGGGGTTTCTCCATGTTGGTCAGGCTGGTCTCGGACTCCTGACCTCAGGTGATCCACCCACTTCGGCCTTACAAAGTGCTTGGATTATAGATGTGAGCCACAGCGCCCGGCCTAATAATGGGTACTTTTTAACTAACTGAATGATATAGATGGACACCCATGCTCCTAAGCACCCCCTTAGAACTATTTCATGCCTGATATTAAGTAAAATCTCACAATTAAACAAGAACCCTATTAACTAATATTTGATCTCTAGATTTTGGTATAGTCCAGTGGTTCTTCAACTTGAATGAGCATCAGAAACAAATGGAGAGTTTGTTCCCCTGGTGGAGGTCAGAACAACTGGAGGGTTTGTTCAACACAGATCGTTGAGTCCCTCCCACTCCCAGAGTTTCTTTATTTTTTATTTATTTATTTTTATTCTTGAAAGAAAGGAAAAGAGGAAAGAAAGTGAGAGTGAAAGAAAGAAAAAAAAGAATGTAAGAGAGAAAGAAAGAGGAAGAGAAAGAGGGAGAGAGAACGGGATTCTTGTTCCATTGCCTAGGCTAGAATGCAGTCCAAAAATGGGTATTAAAAACCTCTTTTATGCCAATAATTGTGCTTAACAATGGAGACAGGAAGGAATAAGAGATGAAAATAACAAACAAGCAGCCAACCAATATTTTATTTAAACCTGTGAAATGCTATGCAATTGCTGAGGGGTGATTTACTTCCAA